>CM056993.1:99911772-99994272 GCA_029891345.1 Dryococelus australis
TTAAATATTTGTGGAATACAAGTTATTGGAAAAACAGGTTGATATCCCCATGCGTGATTTTTCAAAGGTTCAATTCCAAAAGGCAGAAGAAAGCATGAATGGATCATATCCTGGGGTATGAATTGCGAGGTAATTTAATCAAGAAAGTTATGGGAACGGATGATCCAACTGGAGGGATGGGGGCTATCCGCAATGGCAGGGTAGGCAGACTAGTGGGAAGATAATTCACAGGCGATGGAACTACAAGAGGTTTTGGGACAACCTTTGGCTGTAATCAAACCTAAATAATCTTCCCGGAAGCTAGTCGTAAAGTGCACGTACTTGGCACGTTTTTCCTCAGAGCTACCTTGGATGGAGTTACGGCTATTGTAGGCGATGGGAGTTTCTGAAGGGAGGGGGCTGCAAGTTCTGGTTCTGGCTAACAGGCACCTAAATATGCACCGAGCTCGGACTCGTGGACACGGGGAATAAATTGTGAGATGGGCCGAGGTCTAAAACATCCAAGTCCGTAGATGGGGGCATGTCCTCTCACGTAATTTCCACATCTCCTTGTGTGTTGTTGAACTTCTTTAATGCTCGCCGCTATTTGCGTCGGTTGCGGCTCTGAACACTGCCCTTCTTACCACGTACCTAGACCTGCCTTCTGCCTTTTCCAAAGACATGCAGCCATGGGGGGTTCATCTAATTCAAACATACCCGAGGCACTGACGGAGAGATGTGCTGTAAGGAATTAGGACACCACTGACAGGCGAGGGAGCGCCGGAAACCCAGGAGCCTCGGTATGTCCTTGCGGACTAAGCCTTCATGCTTTGTCTCCTGTGGAGTTCAGCACACCTCACGTCCAAGTCTCAGCAGGGTTTCGATGCAACACAATTTCACTGTTAGAGTTAAATTTGGCCGTGCTCCTCTCTGTGGATAAGTGGTTAGGGTGGGGACTACCCTCTCGGACCTGGCGAGGTGGAGAGAAGTCAAACCCCAGAGTAATTCAAAGAGTTAAGCTGGCAGCCTTACTCTGTACCACAAGGGACATTAATCAGGATGCCAGCTGTCCCAATAAAGGTGGATGAGCACAACCGTGGCGTTGAGCAATCTGGCTTACATTGGCAGGATTAATTCGCCGCAGCCTCATTGGCTGTCGAGTGGGGATGAAGTTAGGTTTGGGTTGTTCTGGCTGTGTGTGGGGAACTGCCTTGGGAGGGATTTGAACCCCAACTATCCTTCTGGAAGTCAACGTTATTGTGCAGAAGTTGGGAAGTACTTGTGTTCTCGGGTGTTGAACCTCTAGTATCCTGCCAGAGTTTAGTCGCACAATGCTTAATCGGATAGAGTGGCTGTGTATCGATATTAGAGTTTGATGCCCGTATAAGGGTTGGCTGAACAAGAGTTTTCTCAATCGGATTCTTCATCCGGTTCACACCAACCTCACAAGTGTTAACAGGGTCTCGTTGTCGGGGATAATATTATATTGTAATCAATAGGGTCATTCTCGGATTCACTTCTGGCCAGTGTATCAGGGGTATGAGTCATTAATTATCTGCAATATCTGATGGCTTCCAGTACCACCGTGCTGTTTATGCATTGAGTAGTGAAAAATAATTAAAATTAAAATCGTCACTAGGGGTTACGTATGAGCAGGGCGAAAATTTCAGTCACTCCCACAGATCTGCTGTTCACAAGGGCAAACCTAGTAACTAAACCTTGTGCCTTGTATCGGCAGCATGTGCACTGGACTCTCAGGTATTAGGTCCTTTGTCAGGCCCTGCCTCCTGGGGGATACAGCACACTACACAGCCAGATGAAGATGTGCCTTGAATGAATACACAACACTGAATTAATAAAGCAATAAAATGGCATATGATCTAAAATTAAAATTACGGTAGTCGACATACAAGTGTTGTGATGTAATATTTTATTACGTTTAAAAATCACACAGTAGCAAGATCCGGCTAATGAAACACACACTAAAAGCTAGGTAAAGAAATATTATTGAAGTTCAATAAAATATCTAGGTCTCATTCAACAGGCGAAGCCAAGCCTGCGAAAATTAAATATAATAAAAAAATGAATTCTTACGAAAAATCATAATTGAAAATAAAATCAAAGTATACGCTATTTACAGCATAATCTTTAACCAGTGGCTCTACCTAGGGGGACGTAAATGGCACAACGACCTGTTACCTGGAGTCAAGGGAAGTTGATTGAGTTAAGTAGGTACAAGTGTGAGATTTACCAAACGTGGAGAGCTGTCCCTGCGCGATCACCTGAAGGAAGTCTTCTCTAAGCTAGGGCTGGAGTGCTGGCAGCCTTCTGCAAGCTACCGGCTGGAGGTAGTGGTCCAAGCCCTGCCTCGAGCTGCTGAAGCGAAAGAGGTTGAACCCTGGGTGGGCTGCAGAAGAGAGGAGTGTCTTCCACAGACTAGGAGAGCTCGCGAACCTTACAGCCGGTTAGCTCCGGCATCTGCTGGACCACGGGACTGTACTTCTATTTGTACTAAAATTGCCCTGTCAGTCATTATCGGGGACGGGGGGTACCGTAGCCTTCCAACACAGGGGCTGGTTTATCTACTGCGGGAGCGCCGCTCAATTTCTTATCCCCCCTGGTGGAGGCGATGACATTTTCATGCACCCCGGACTGAGGTAGGCGGACGGTGACATCAGGTCACAGGGTGCTGCTATCTTGAGGGTTGTTTGGAACTTCTTGGCCAGGCAGGATAGCATAGTATAGTTTAAATAATTAATAGTATTTCTTTGTCGCGGTTGCTATGGCACGTTCCTTCTTGATTGGATGTGGAAGAACATAAATTCAGATATGGATTACAATTACATGAATGACTAGCCAATGCATGGAGTCATTTTATTAATATCATTTCCAAGTCTCACCACCCAATGAATTTGATTTTGCTCTATGCTTGGAATGCTCAGAAGGGGCGAAGTCGGCCGTAGAGTTAGCATCTCAGTAATGCAGAAGGCTGGCATGCATCAAATTAATACAAGTGAACCAGTAACTATAATTAAAATTACGGTAGTCAAAGATTTCAAATTACAGTGAAAGTCCGATGTAACGGGTATGCTTTATAACAAAAAGTCGGCTATAATGATAACTTTTATCAACACCGTCTATTGCCCGTATACTCATTGGGAAAAAGGAAGCCTGTAATAACGAATGCAGTGTGGGCTTATTTTCACTGTAACGATAGCTCAAATAGCCGCACTCAGCAGTTTACTTCAAAAACAATGCAAGAAGAAAAGACTGCATTAAAAAAATTAAGAAAAGGTTTTGGTTTACATGCGCAAAATTCATGAAACAAGACGACATTGCTGCAGCCAGATGGCTGCGCGCAGACTTGGCAACGCCGCACAGCATGCCTGTCGTGGCCGCGTGACTGGCACTGTGCCGTCCAGTCCGGCACTGGCACTCGACTGTATTATGTCACGTGCTGCTTGTGCGCTCGCCACTGTGTATTCATGTAAGTGCAAAGCGGAAAGTTTCAATATCGGCCGAACCTAATAGTGAAATGCAACGTGAATATCTGTCCCTAAAATAAAATCAAATGTAAATTTACCCATGGATTAACGTTTTTACTTAAAATTCTTTGAATCAATCATTGGAAATTACTGCAATTTTTCATGTGAAAATATAGGATTTTGCCTATACACGAGGCTTTTTGGGGGGAAAATGGATAAATTGCAAAAACGTTTCTCGCCATAATAAAAATTAAACATCTCAGGTCCTGAATTATATAGTCAAGGAAAAGACTTGGTAAATTATTTATACGTGCTATTATTGCTCTGAACAGCTAAGAATTGGGTAATCTGATTGCCTGCATATTGTGCAATAGAGTCGCCAACAAAAGTCTGGAATAAATTCTGGCAAGGGAATGTTTTTGTTAGTTGCAAATTCCCTGACTTCAAAAGGAAGCATTTATGTGGCGACAGAAAACAGATTGTTCCTAGTGGTATGCACGTGATTAAATAGCACTGTTTTGGGCAATTTTTACAGCGTCAGCACTGTACATTGTTACCGTCGACCAACTGCCCTTTCTCCATGTTCACGTGCAAATTCCACAACCATCTATTTAAATTTTGCATAATAACTCTTTCGTTCCTTTTCCATTATCACGAAGCAATGTTCCAATTGGCACTTTTTGTTAACAAAACGGTCATGTGATCTGTTTGTCTACAAAATGTACTATGTATTTTTGTAATTGTATTTTGACAACTTAACAAATCGTCGCCATATCAGATTTTATTTTTGAAATCATGAAAACACCTAACTAATACAGCATTGCATGCTGGACAGTTAAATGCCATATTGCTTCGACGAAACCTTACAAAATGCCAAACACAAATTAAGATAAATGAAACTAGAAACTAATTGGACTACTCGGCCTCACGTTTGTTTATCTGTGAAGCAGGAAACGTGCACGAGAGAGAGAAAATGTAGGGTCTAGTCACACGCATCACAATATTGTGCTGTTGATGATGGATGCCTGGAAGTGCAATTGTTTCACGGGAGCATGTAATTGACAGTCAGTTGTTCCCGTATGTGAACAAACCTCAGGCTTTAATAACAGTTCTATGCAGCCTGTACATGCTAAAATACGGTATACATTGTATGTGGTACTACACGTACCAATTGTGTGGATGACATTATTTATGAAAGTTACCATTTCATAGTACGGAATATGCATTTGTAGACATTTCTGTTTCGTGACATTCACAAAAGATATTGTTTTTATATTAATATTAATGTCACGTAAATTTGAGTAGCAACCTGTCTGGCGATTTTAAGATTGCCTAATATTTTAATATTATCATACAGTGTAAGACGAGAACATATAGAAATTTTAAGGGCCTAAATTACGTAACTGCCTTGTACACCTGCAAATACAGTGTGTACATTTGGAGAGTTGCTAGCTTTCCAAGAGGTCCTGTCATTTGTCATAATGGCAAGCTGTTAAAACGAACAAGCAATGATCCTTATTTCAAGAATGAGTGATTGTGAGAGTTTTTTTAACGTGTATTTTGCTGATAAACTATTGCACATTATGCTAATTAATGTTTATCTTGTGAATCAATCTGCATTTTTATAGTCACAAACAAGACTGATTTTTTGTTACCTGCTAATAGTGTAATAAAATTTCTTAACTCAATATTAGCAAAAAATTGTGCCAAGTGACAGTTGTACATAACTTTACGTGCACACGTTACATGTCTGTATCCATGTTCCCGCCCACAGCCACCACCGTGGTGATAGGAAGCGTTATGACCTAACCGACCTTGCAAGTGAAGATAGCTGGGCGCATTGTACGTTGCCTTGTCATCCTCCCCACTCCAAACCCTTGCATGCGTCACATCTGTTCTCCGCTAGTGATTGAATTTTACGCCATATAAATTTAAGAGTTATATTAGCAGTCTTAACTTTTTTGGGTTGTGCCAAGTTAATATACAGCACAAATAAAAATTTGTAAGTGCGGAATTTATAAATTTTTTTATAACAAAAGTCAGCTATAGCAACAGCTTTTTATGCCAATATAAACTATTGTTACAACGAACTTTCACAGTAACTTAATATTTATTATTACGAATTATGAAAGTTGGAAGCCCCGGTTGGGGAAATATACGTAAGCTAAGAATGAATTAACTACGCTAATTAAATCAGGCAAAGGTGAGCCTGGTAAAATAAAACAATTAAAAGACAAATTAAAATTCACGCTCTTTACAGCGTTCCTCTCAGGGAAATTTGTCCAGAAGTGTAATATGTCTAGGATAAAAGGGATGCAGGAAGTGGACGTGGTTGGTTACCTCTGGAGAGATGAGCCGTCCTTGCGGTCGGCTGGTGGACGAGCCTTCACAAGTTGCTGGAGAGGCTGGAGCCATCGCAGGCTGTAGGAGAGTAGAGGTCTTTGCAGACCATGGAGTATTCGCTGACCTATGCGGCCGGTGTCTGGTGAGAGGCGTGCTCGTGCCTCCTCATATAGTCGATAATCCCTCGGATCAGCTATTTTCCGGGAATGCGGGTTAGCGTAGCTTTTCATCGCAGGGGTTTGTTTATCAGGGTTGTGGCACCGCCGCACATTTCTTATCTCCCTGCCTCGAGGCAGCAACAAATTCATCTACCTCGGCCCGAGGCTGGCGGTTGTGACTTCACAGGGCAGCAGAGGTGCTGCTATCCAGTGGAGTCGCAGGAATGTCCATGTCCTCAGATAATCTCAGGGTAGTGGTCCTCGGATAAAACAATTTATTAAAAGGGGTGGCGCTCACTTGCCTGATTCTGGGCAGGCAGTAAATTCATAATTAAACGTGTTAATTCCGTATCTGAAGCTGTCCAACGCATGGAGTCCTTCAGTGGGTATATGAAAAGTAGTTTACCACTGTTCTTGACTTGTCCCGAGCTCTTGCCTGCTAGTTAATGGTGCAAAGTCACCCGTAGAGAGCACAAGCACGTTGCGCAGCAATGTGGCATGCATCAAGTTAAACGTGACAAATATCTAACATAGGCCTATCAATATGTTCAACTAAGTTTAATGAGTTTGGTTTCTTTTGGGCAACTAATATGCCAAGTCCACATCTACAGAATTTTTACGCCAGTCCCCCTGAAATCCACTGTATTCACGTGATCTATACTTACTTCTGAATACTGATTTCCAAGTGTCACTGTGTTGACCTCTCGTAGAAACCAGCCCACTAAATTGAAGCCGGAAGACCTAGCTAACCAAAGCAATAGAACACACACACAGACAGCCATCCGTGCTGTGCCCCAGGATATCTTACGGTAGAGCCCCAACCACTAGGAAGACCTCCATTAGGTGGCTAGCCGATCAGGCTAATCTATACTTTGCCACCGCTTTGTACAGGGCCGGAAAGGAGTAAGTGTTGGTTCTGAGAGACTGACCCCTGTGGATACCACACCCAAGTGTCTTCAGTCTAAGGAAACGCACCACTCTTTCTACCACTCCCTACAGGGCCAGATGAAAGGAGTCCAGAGTACAACTCTTGCCTGTAAGGCTGCAGCCCTTGGCAGAACACGTTAGGGAATTTAGTCACCATCCTCACTTTTCTGAGGTGGTAATTTGTACCTGTTCCTATGCCGTACTCTGAAAGGTGGTGCCAAGAGGAAGTCTAAAAAACCAGCTTACGCCTCCAGAAGTAGCCTGAATTGTGATCCAAAGTTTCTTCTCCTGTACTTGGCAAAGTTCACACCGCCCACTCACTGGGCAGGCCTAACCTCTTGGGGCCACCATAACCACTCTACCCCCGCTCATCAGACAGCTGATTCACCGCATCCCCTAATCGAGGCTTTCCGAAGAGGAGAGGAACCACCTCTGGGTATAGCTAACCCCTGGTTCGGGGGCCAACAAGTCGTCAATGACCAGTCTACTCCAGATATCAGCAGTACACATCACGTCCTGGTGGGACTCCCAGCAGTCACCCACCTCGACAGCAACTGGGACAGCAGTCTGCAAGGAACATCCTCCAGCAAGATAAACAAGTTGTTGAGGGCCAGCCCATCCTTGTACCATGACAGTAGCACCTGACTTTGTATCACTCAGACAGGCCACTCGCAATACTAGCATCACAAACCAAAACCATAGTATTGACCACGACAACAGTCTCTTACCTCAGAAGCCACATAAAGGTTTTCGTGACACTTAACTTCAAGCATCATACGTCAATGGATGTCACAGTGTCTCGTCCAACGCACAGCCTTAGAGCTTCATAGGACAACACGCTTCAGAATGTGAATAAGTAATTTTTAAATTATTCTTGGCAACTATTTGAATTTTTAAATAATCGCACACATATTTTTTACATGAAAAGTATTTTCTTTTTACTGAGATGTCCATTATAATGTTTATGTTAAATCTAGCACTTCCATTTTATATTTTTCTGAAGAAAAATTAATTGTATATGCACTTTACTGTATGAAATATCTTGTAACCTTTTAAAACCTTTAAAAAATATACTTAACTACAATATCATTAAAAACAACAAAATCATGGGAATCTTCACTGAAAAAAATTGTGTAGTAATGTATTCATAGTGATGTTCATAACTTTTCCATTTAAATTGATTTAAGTAGTTGTCATATAATTGTAACACTATATTGGTAAAATGTTACAACAATCATAAGAAATTACTACACAAATATTTAAAATTAAAATACAAGCTGCTGCACAGGCAATAAGAAAATTCCAAAAACCCAAAAAAACTTACCATGAAATTCTTCACTGTGAGAGGAAATGTGGCAGAGAAGAGCAGTATTTGCCTTTCCTTGGGTAACCTGGAAATTACGTGATCCAGCATCCCTTTGAAGTCTTGCGACAGAAGTTTGTCCGCCTGGAAATGTTTTTATATATATTAGAAATCATTGAAAATGAATTCATATGAGTTTTACCAATATGTAAAGCATGTAATATTTATTAGTGGAATTTGTTGCATGTGGTTCTTGCAAAAATGCCGACATGTTATACTAAAATAAACTTGTACTTAATAATTTACACCAACTACGCACAGTACCAGGCCAATTATAAATTGTAATTGTGTGGTAACTTAATCTATTACTATGTACCACTAACTACAGTTGGCGGATTTTATTAAGAGAACAAAACACAGTGGAGTGTCGATAATCCGGGTTAATTGGGACCGGACCCCTTCCGGATTATTAAATTCTCCGGAATTTCGAAATAACCCAATAAAAGATTCTGTGGAAGTCTCAAACATAAAAAAAAAAACTTTCTAAAATCAGTCATAATTCACTCTGTTACAGAAGTGGAGCGGATGAATAAAACCATTAATGTAGTAAAAATTTTACGTGTTTTATTACAGAAAAAAATATTGTACCATATGTCCAGTATTGCATGTACAGACTGTCTTACTTGATGTACAATACAATCAAATCCAGATTATTGATGGTCTGAATTATTGACGTCCCAATATATACAACTTGCAGAAAACAAATTAAAGACTTCTAACAATAAATACGGTAAACCCTTTACAAAGATTAGTACAATGTCAACAGTAAACACACTGCAACATTAACAGAGACAGTCGCAGATTTAAGTGACAGAGCAAAAGGTAACCAGCCATGTTCAACTTCCTAAAATCCTCATACATTATATTACATTTGTTTTGATCAAAAAAATTCAGTTTCCAATGCTGAACTTAGCAGTCAAAAAAACTTTCCAATAATAACAATTATGCTATGTCAACTTCATAAAATGTGGTTTTAAGATTTACTAAAAACTAGTGATAGGACGAATAAAGATCTTTGTCGATTCTCAATTCAATTCCAAAATGTTAGTTTCGATTATCGATTCTGGATAATTCGATTATCAGCAAATGTTAAATACATTATAACATTTTGTACACAGTTGTACAGTTCTACATTTTACACAACTTACAGTGGGGACTACAGCATGAGAGAGTGTGTGAATGAGAGTGTGTGTGAGAGAGTGAGAGTGTGAGACAGCGAGTGAGAGAGCATAGTTTTTCTTAGTTGAATTAGCAAATTTAGTGGCATTAACTACTTCATCCAATACTCTGTGGAAGTAATTTATAGTTTTGTCATGTAGAAATGGACCTGCTGGTGAAACGAATTTGTCAACATCATGTGATTTCAAGAATACTGCACATTTCCCAAAACAATATAATTTCAAGGATATACTGTATGGTAAGCCTTTAGTTGTACATACGTATGTTCTTATTATGAATTTTTCTGCATGACATTTTATGGCTGCAGCATCCATAATTTATGAGACTAGATATTTTATGAAAACAGCCAGTTTACGGTTGACACACACCCTTTTCTTTCTTCTTAAGGTGTTGCTTTCAAGTCTGGGTCGTGTCGTCGTGACTGGGAAGGTATGTACTTCCGTCCGACACGTGTGTGCTGATTACCACCTTCAATATTAATTACAACCCTTCGGCAGCATATTCACTTCTTGCGGTGTTACTTTGCCTGGCAGGTTGTGGTTTGCCAACTTTAGGGTCATTTGGGTACCACCTAGTGGAAAGGCTATATCGGCATGGAGGGGAATCAAACCCCAAGGTGGGTCGGATTAGAAATGTCTCCCACCCAGGAAGTGCAAGCTTACTCACTGTGATGGTTGCCAATAAGCAGGACACCAGCTGTCCCAATTTAACTAAGTTATTAGGTTGCAGTGTGTGGTGGCGAATATGGTAATGACATGGATGTGGATTGTGCTCCGGCGGATTGGTTTAACTCAGGTTCCAATTCACTACCCGGGCGTAAAAAAGAAACTGGTCTAGTAGAGTTACAACTGGGAAAGAAGTTAAGTTACGAGGGAGCCATCCGGACTTTAAGATTGGTTTTAGGAGGTAAAACAAATTTGATCACCTTCCCTGCTTCCGTACGGATCATACACGTAGTGGTGACTTGGTGTCGATAACCGGGTTAGGGGTAGGCAGTGTTGCGACAGGTACGAGAGTCGGTTGGTAGTAACTCACGTACTCTTAGTCGGACCATTGCCAACAGACACCAAGTTGAGAGTCTAGTTCCAATTTGTTTTCATATACAGCAATCAGCAAAATGGGACGCTGTGTTTGAGCCGTGCCTTCAGGTACTGGGGATGGGGGCATGACGTCGCGAGGGGAGTCCACTAGCAATATGATATTAGGCAGCAATAATATACACCTTTTAAAAAAGGGGCTTTATACTAGATCTAGTTACAATTTACACTCTTCCCCTTTTGCTGCCAACGTTCAGTCCTGCTGGAAATGTTTTATTCAGACATTCCCGAGGCACTGATGGGAAGAAATGGCAAACTAGGGTTGTAGTGAGGCTGTGGACAAACACAGAGGTGCCAACATTTATCAGAGCTTTCAGTAGTCATTTTTTTTTAAATCAGTAGTTTCAATAAAAATTCAGTAGTCAACATTTTTCCAAATAGGGTATATACAGGATCAGCGAAAACCTGGAAAAGTAAGGGAGTTTCACATCTGAAAATAGTCAGAAACCCTGATATATATTTTTACGACAAAAATCGTGTACACACCACATTACAGCTCTTAAAAGATGGTAGATAAACTCAAGCGTATATAATATGCTTTTCAACTCACCTATCTTGAAGTGCTGAGTAGCATATTAATAATTTTCACAGCTCAAATGTATTGACTTTACATATAGGACCTAATCTACTCTTCCTAATGCAACTTTTAAATTAGACCACATGTACACAGAAATAGTCTTTGCGAGTTCAAGTATCTATAGTCCATTCCCCATTGGAAGCTACTTTCTCGGAGCCCTGCTAAATATCTACTTGCAGGCCCGTTTCGTATCCTTCCGCCAAATGTAAACAAACATTGCCATGTGACTGCCATGTAGCATCTGTCAAAATCAATGTTTACATGCTATTGTATGTGTATGTTTTCATATAATTTCGCTACACCTAAAATAAATATTGAAATGTGACTTCTTTTATACCTGTCAAAAGTGTTGTTTACTGTTTACAGCTTTTCAAAGAATTCTGTCTTAAGTCTATTTCAAAAACCATTTTGTACGAATTTGTTTTCCACGACATAGCACATTACACGTAATGCATGTTAATATTTTCCGCGACTGTGTTAAACACTGTTACAACTGCGGAGTGATGAACTATAGTATTTAACTTTTTTTATTGATATGTGTTCGGTTATTTCTTTAAAAGGACGGCTTCAGTTCGAATAACAAAGGAATAGACAGTCCAATGAAAAGTGACAAAAACAAGCACGCAACTCGTGTCGCTCATTTTTTGTTATAGAAATTTATAATATAGCCATGAACATGCACTCAAATAAGCCTACAGTAACTTTTATTCCACTCATATTTATATGTATTGCTACTTACTGTGTATTAGGTTTATTGAAATTTATTGGGGCTGTGTTTTAAACACCAGGGCTAAGGTACAACGTTGTGATAAATAAACATATGTGGATGTAAATAAATAACTTCTGTCATAAACAGTTCATATTTACAACGTATAAAAAGTTCACATCAAATATTTGAAATCACGCACACAGGTCCACTGCATCACCAAACAGCCACGCCACATAACACGCAGCGGTTAACGAAACACCGCAACAGTAAACTTATTACTGCCGCGGAAACACAAGAGTTATTACAACACCGTAACTTGCTTTGGTAGGTTTAAAAAATGAGTCTACAAACGTAATGTAATTTTAAATATTTTTCGAAGTAAGTATAATTTACGCTTCCTTTGGTAAAATAGCAACACGCCATATCATCATGACTCGCAACGTCTACCAACTTCACTGTTTCTGCCCTGCCATCATATCTAAATATATTGAAATACGTATTCAAACATTAAAATATCTTTTCAGTTGTAAATTACAAATTCAAAAATCATTATTTTGCTGTAATAAGTATGAAATATGTTGCAATTGAAAACGTGTACAATTTTGGCACGTACTAGCCAAGTGAAACTTCCCGTGTGTGAAAGAAACAAATACAGAGAGTGTGACAAAGCTCGCTCAGCAGACAATTGTTTCAAAGTTGCTCTCGCACGATAAAACAACACCGTAACATTACGGCCTACGCACAATATTTTCCATTGTTATTTTAAACTGTAAAAATGAGATGTTGCCATCGGGACTACCTAAATACATAAATATTTCAATAGGCACCATTTAATTTACAAATTAGTATACTAAAAAAATTGGTTAAAATAATATTTTAACTGTGAACTATTTCTTACTGGCCATTGCCAACACGTCGCTGCTCTCGCTGTTAATTCACATTTAAAAATAAATAAATACTACAAGTTATAGAAGATACTAACGTAAAGTTTTATTTGTTCAGTAATACAGTACTCTAAAGTTAACCATAGTGTTATATATTTGTGGAATACAGGTTATTGAAAAAACAGGTTGACATGTTTTGCCTAGAGTGTTTTTTCAAAAGTTGCTTCCAATCTGGAATGGACTATACACAACTGCAATTAGGGCTGAAATAAGTATTTTATAATTCACTGGTAGATATTTTATACATATTTGAATGTCCTGAAATAGTCACTTTTGCCACATATCCTGAGTAGCTTTAATGAATAGTTTCTTACTGAATTTCTGTTTGAAACAAACCTTCCCACTTACCATCATGTGGACTTTCTGAATGACTAATGACTAACAAGTTAGACCCCAATGTTGGTCGAAATTCAGTTTTGTTCTTCCTCACTATGCTGAAAATACTTTCATAAAAGGCATTACTATGAGTGATACACAAAATTGCCAATATAACCTTTGGAAGCACACTGAACAGGCATTCCATCTGCATTTTTCATATTATTTATCATGTACCAGGAAACCTCCATTCTGTCACACATCAGAATTTCTTGTGGTAAGTCCTCGGATTGATACTTAGCAAATTCCAGTTCCAAATCACATATTTCGATTTCACTCAGCGGGAAACTAAACTTCTTACAGAAGAAGTCCAGAGATTCATATGTAACATTTTCACGTTGATTTACATCAGCAACTGATGCATGTGTCAGGAATTCATTCTCACTCAAAATATTTTCGTACACAACTGTAGAATTCACATACATCGACTTCAGTTAGGCCTACACTACTATTGTTTATGTAGGACCTAGTTCTGACGTTAATACAAGACAACCGTCGTTTCCCTTTTGTATTTTCCTATCAAAGTACTTAACTGTCAGGACACTGTCAGCATTTCCGATAGTTTCTGGCTTGAGAAACCTAACAAAGAATTCACTGAAAAGTGACAGGAGTTCACTGCGAAAAACATGAATACACAGATCTTCATTCTGCAAAAAAATATTTACCTTAGTAAATACTAGTACTGTATGTTGGAGAAACAGATATTACAACTTCCTGACTGGTAGAGAGAGCTTTTATAATTCTATCAACTACCATTGAAGGACAGTGGGTTGGATTTGCTTATTTTTATCTTTTTTTTCTGGCTTATCACTGTTTAATTCTGGATTCTTGCATTTACTTGATACTAAACCCTGGCTGCTGGAGGAGTTGGATTTATGGCCCACCATTTTTCCTTGTGAAGTTTATGCACTTTGTACAGCAATATGTATTAGATGACATGCACATCCTTGAATGTATATATTAGGATTTACCTTACTGATGAAAGCAGCTGTTTGTTCCTTCATACTGACCTGTCATAGTAGAACAGTTGTCAGCAGTAAAACAACTGCAGTTATTCCTGAGAGGTCTTTTTTCTGCAGCTCTTAATTTAGCAACTTGAATGTGTTTTCTCCTGTATTTGACATCTTGCAAACTAGAACTGCCAGAACTTCAAACACAATTTTCCCCAAATTAGACCTATATGCTGTAACTACAATTGGATAGAGAGTTTCTTCACCAGTATGATGACTGCCATCTGTAGCAATACAAAATACTGTACCCGATACATTGGTTACAATTTCCTCTTGGGAAGACTCTGCAAGTGCCTGAACTATCGCTGGTTAGTTTGCAGGAATATTTCTGAATAATTTTGGAGTCAGGACACACGACCTTTAACAATGGCCCCACATGGTCGGATACAACCAGCTGTAGGTTATGTTCAACCTAAAACGTAGTGAAAAGTTTATCGGCTTTTGTTGTCGGATCTATTATATCACTTTGAAAACGAGATGTTATAGATAGGCCTAGTAGCAACTTGCATCTTCAGAAAGTCTGTTTTTACTACTAACGTGCCGTCTAGTCATCTTTCCGGCCATGTTGTACACTGAAATCATAACTGCACAACTGACAAAATGCATGGTTTTCAGATACGCTGGAAGCGAATAAAGATGTCCACAACTGCGAATAATCTTTCTGGAATTTCTGACTGTTCTTTGGTTCCAACATTTTTCAAACTTTAGAACACTGTATATTTCATTTGAAAGTTATGCTACACACGCTGTCATGGATATTACCACATGGATAACATACACCACAGATATTAACTTCTGAAACAACTTTGCATTCAGCATTAAGTGTTTGGTTTGCTAACACTGCATATTCCGAAAAATAATACTGTAACCAAAACCAACACAGAATGAGAATGTGCACACGTACTCTATGGTGCATGCAGCAAAGAATCATTTTTACATACGTCATTGGCAAACAGAATGTTGTGTTATCTATGGCGACATGACGTGGACAATAATTACGATGGCAAAGTAAACAAAAACATACAATTTACAATAAAAGTAGAAAATATTACAATTCTGTAGTATTTCTGCAACATTCATAATTCCTTAGTGACGATACACAATTTGTATGAACTACAGAAAATTCGTAGTACTTGGCACCTCTGCAAGCGTGGGCATACCAGACGTTCCCAGGAATCTCCGTATGTCCTTTGGACTGCCGCCTTCTTCAGGCCCTGGATCCTGATGGTTTGGCCCACTCACCCCTATTCTGCAATGTGGAATTTATCTACGAAAAAATGAGCCACCTGTAAACACTAAGTTAAATATTAATGAGATGGGTAAGCAAGAACAAATACAACAAAATAACCTTTGCCGAAACATTTATTAACGCCAAGGAAAACACTGCGGAATCCTGGTTCTTGTATAATATAGAATGTAATTTAATTTACGTAAATACACTATGTGAAGGCAAACCTGAACGAAACTTTAACCACAATTAGCTATTCCTAATAAGGTTGCAATTCACAGCGAGTTACTTTCTTAAGGGGTGGTTGTCCAGAGGGGACATCGCGACGACCTGCTACCGTGGAGTCAAGTAAAAGACTTTGGGTAACGGATGCATGGCGAGGATGCCGAGGTTACCTCTGAAGAGTCTTATGCAAGCTGCTGGAGCAAGAATGGCTGGATGAGGTTTTTGCAAGTTGCTAGAGCTGATAGAGCCTTTTGCAAGCTGGGAGAGGAGGTCTTGTTCAGACCCAGGAGAGGCCGCCAACCGTTGCAGTCAGGCCGACGAACTTGCGCCAGAGCGATTTTGAGCTTCCTTATAATAGTCCAAAATCTTCACTTCGTGGCTCACAGGGTTGCAGGAGATGCTAGCCTTTCTCTACAGGGGCTGATTATCACAGAGTAGCGGGCGACGCAGCACATTGCTTATCACCCTGGGTTGAGGCCAACAGATTTACTACCTCTGCTCGAGGCTCAACTGCGGTGATGTCACTGGGTACAGAGGTGCTGTGATCCTGTGGTGACCGCATGTCGAAGTTTGGGAGGGCAGTACAATTTAAATAATTAATAACGTTAATTATCTTCAGTGTCTGTCATTGTCCAGCTCGTGGATCAATCCTGTAGCCACTTGGAATCATGTATGGTGCTTAGGACTTGCCCCGAGGCTCTCAGCACCCGCTGATGGGGTGAAGTTGGCTCGTAGTGTGCGCAGTTGCGCTGCACAGCAGTGTGGCATGCGTCAATGTATCAATTTAGATATCGCACTTTCGTTTCACGAAATTACGTGTAACTGTCAACATAAACATTCTATTCGTAGCTGCAGCAATAGATTAACTGCACACATTCTAGTTGCGAGTGTTTACTTCCCATCATTGTGTTCACTTCGCACCAATGTTACTAGCACTTGGAGGCAGTTTGTTGTCAAGCTACTCTAGATTATTTCGAACTGCATATTTTACTGCATGAGTAATCTCTGGAACATGTTCCTTTTCATTTCGTTATGCAAGAAAAAATCTTAACCCAATTACACGCATGTGTTACACGTATAACTATGATTTCCGACATAAAAATTTGTCTCCAGACGAAAACCAGAATTTTTTCATCTTGAGTATTTCTCAATATTGCCTAGAACTCTCAAAATTTTTTTTGTTTTTATAGTGCCAAAGTAAATTTTTGTACGTATACAGTTCATTTCTTGTGGAGAAAGCCAATTCTGCGAGATTTTGTGCATTTGTCTGCATTTCATGTTATTTTGTGAGTTAACTTGTATTTTAGTGTTATTTTATTTTTATTTACCTCAAAATCGTGCATCTAATTATGCCTGATAAAATACTACTGCAAATGCACACAAGCTATTTGCATTGAGTTTACAAGCACCACCACGTTTGCATAATATATGCTACGTAGTAAGAAAATTTTACAGAACTGGATCAAACTTTTGAATGCAGAAAATCTCAACTCAATGATTTTTTGATTCAGGCAAGAATCTGTGGAATCTAAGAATTGATAATCTTTATGTCCCATCACTACTAAAAACATATGCCATTAGAAAAAAGAAAGATTTACAATGAAGGTGTTAAGAGTATAGGCTGTTCACGGTATAGTGAGCATTTTGGAAAATGAACTTTTGATAACAATTGCTGTCTAACTGCATACAGTATAAGGTAAACAGAGATGACAATACTAGAAAAAGCTGGCAATGAATTACAAGAAGCTGTTATAGGCATTAATATTGACGTGTAATGCTCTGCGCTCCATCTAAATGCCATTCACCCCACTGGGCAAGTCATTTACCAATAGTACTTGAAGAGACTGGACACGTGGCTACAGAGTAAGAGTAATCCTTCGCAATGTTGGATGATATTACGGACACATCAGTTCAGAGTGTACTGTTCACCCAACTCTCCAGCCAGGCATCACATCAACCCCCAAAGAGAGATGGTACTACCAGTCTAAACACAGAACCCACCAACCAAGGTCAATTAGTTTTAAGACATGTCAACGGAGGGCAGCACACACCCTGCGGACAAGGGAAAACATCTGCCACATCAGCGATTTTGCCACGCAGCAGACAATGTCAACAGACTACCACCACCAAACTCAGGGAGAGCAGTTTATCTCCTCCTCTACCTCACCCTACTCTGGTACAGAGAGAAATTAGTATTAAAGGCCCTGCAAGACCTGCAAAAGGCAGTCCATGTTTCCTCCACTGCTCTCGCAAGGGCTGGAGGAAGCCATCAGCGGTACGCACACTCTGGTACTTCTATAATTCCTCCGCACTCTTCGGGCGGAAGCAGCACACTATTGTGGACAACTCCTTCAGAAGCCTCTTCCGCACCCGTGGTAGACCCTCCTGCTTCTGGAAGACTGGACCATCAGCAGCTCCTGAAGAAGTTGCCTACTCCTTCCTTACCATCCCTCAGTGAAACCCCATTGGTAACTGTCGCTGGAGTCCCTTCAGGACTACCCTGCCCACTAAATGGTGACTGCAATCCTCAACACTACCCTTCTGGTAATCACCCTCTTGGTTCCTTAAGAACAGGCAGATAGATAGGGCCAGTGATAATACACTACCTAGCAGCATTATTGCATTAATCCGTCAGCTTTAGAACTAGGTTATGTTCACCTGGCTTTACATAGTTTAAAACTTCTGTATCAATTCAGGATAGTACAGGGCCTCAATCTTCGATTCCCACTGAATATAGCACGTGATTCTAAACTTACATTCTGTGTACTAATTTTCCGAGTGTTGCAGTTGTTTTGTCTCGTAAAAACCGCCTGTCAGAGTGAAGCCAGCAGACCACGCTAAAGCCACCAACACACCCATTAGACGACCATCCTTGCTGCGCCCCAGACGTACAGCGTGGTAGAGCCCCAACCACATGAAACAACTCCAACAGGTCAATCAGACTATTCCATACACCGCCAGTGCTTTATGAGGCCAGAAAGAAGCTGGAATTAGCTTTGACAAACTGACTCCCTGTGGATACCACACCCAAGTGTTCTGTCATGCAGATTGAGCCAATATTTTGGTCTGTCTACAGGGCCGAATGAAAGGAGCAAGAGGTACAAATCTTGCCGGTACGACTGTAATCCTTAGAAGTACACATTAGGGAATGAGTTGCCCGCTTGACTTTTGCGAAGCCGTATTTGCTCGCACCTATGCTGTACACCCGGAAGAGAGATGTGCAGAGAAAGTTGAGAAAGGCAGCTTACACCTCAGGGCAGAGTTCTCACCGCTCGCTTACCTGAGAGACTTAACCCCCAGAGTTACCATCACCACTTTTACTGCCATTAAGACCACCAGCACACCTTGCCCACTAGTTGAGGTGATCAGAAGAGAAGAACCACCCTTACGGATTGCCAACCCGTGATTCGGCGGCCACCACTCCTCCAGTCATCAGTCTACTTCCTGCACCAAGCAGAACAAGAGCACTTCACGTCCTGAGAAGTCCATAGGAGCCACTTGCAACCAGGGAAACCAGTGAATAAGGGTCATCCCATTTGCAGGGCCACGACAGTCTCTTGATTATGTGAGACTCCGACAAGCCAGCCAACCTGTCTTGAATACTGGTCGAGTACCAGAGTAACATTGAAATGCCTCATTGTTCCTGTGATTCTGGCATCACAAAGTAAAACCTCAAAATTTACAACGGCAAATGCCTTCTACTTCAGCCATCACATTACTAAAGTTTTTGTGGTATTCATCCTCCTGCGTCTTGTGTCAATTGTATTGACATTACCCAGTATCGAAAATTGATACGTTGATAACACAACTCAAAGGGTTTTCTTACCACCAAAAATAAGGCATAGTTGCTTCATTAATCTGGGCATGCGACAAGGGTTTTCTTGGCGCTCAATGTGGGTCGTAGTTGCGATAGTAGAGACTAGGAAACTCAAGTCAGTCGACCCCACACGCTAGTGAACTAGCCAAACACATAAGTCCGCCAAATACCCCACACAGTGTCGTGGTATCCCAGTTACGTTAGCACAGGCTACAATATTTTACTCCAGTAGACCCCGTCTAATAGTGACCTAACCAAGAATAGTAGACCCCCAAGTACTTCCGGGAGTCCTGAAACACCCTATGGCACACAACGCTACTCCAAGAAAATGTCAGACTCCAGACAGAGCCTGCCTAGTCACCAAGAAGCTGCAATGCCATATATACATATGCCCTGATGGGTACATGTGATCTCATGCGCACACTGCCACAGCTGCTACTACTACAAATGCTGGGGTGGGCAGATGAACCCTGCTATACAGACTGTCCAAAATACCGCTGTAGAGTGTGCCACCAGCAACAAATTGCACATTGCAGTTGGCTGCATTTCACAGGACAAGACACCTACATGGTATGGTGTATTGTCTGCGCTCAAGAATTCCATCATGTTTACATTGGATGGCCTGACAAATGCATCACGTGTCCAGCCTGGTGTATCATTGTTAAGTTTGTACACATGCTCAAGATTACCTGTGTCACAGAACCCTGGCCCTTCACAAGAGCCCTGTCATGGGCCAGGTTTTAAAGGAAGACCTCACAAAAACCCTACAACATTCACAGATGAATGTGAACAGGAATTCAGGGACCACAATGTACTGCCAAAACAATGGATCAACTGAACCCAAAAGTAACTCAAAGCAAAGCCCTCAAATGGTGGGCTAGGTATGGGGAGTTAATGACCAAATAGGGAAAGCTGTGCTCCCGCCTCGTCTCCTAGTTTACAGGCGAGGAGACCATAGCTTGACTAACCTACGAATTCCAACAGCTCGACTAACCTCTGAATTCCACAGCCGAACTCAGAGCAGTGAAGAAGAGGCCGAAATCTATATATGCAGAAAAACAGATGTACAAGCGTATATAACCCACTGAGAACAAGGACAGCTGTGCAAGACACATTGCACACATGCTTCTCCCAAACCTTGAGACGCTATTGCAGTTTCCTACACAACAAACTGTGGATGAACTTTTAGAGAGGACTAAAGAGATAGTAACAAAAAGGTACAGGTCTTGTTAGACAAGCCACACACAACCAAGTCCTCTGAATAAGATAAGCCACACAAGCAAAAGTCATACACAGCCCACCCCCTCACCATGTCAACGCGCTCCCACAATGCTGGCTCTGCCCGAGCCAGCACTTCAACGAATACTGCCTGCATGCGCAGGCAAGGGCAATTGGGAAGGGAGATACATGCAGGCACCAGACATCACCATGCACAACCCAGATTAAGGGACCTGCACAGGCAGGAAACGCCACAGCCGGTGTACACACACGGCAGCCACCCCAGACAAACAAAGGCCCATCAATATCACGAAATTTAACCACGCCTACGAAAAGAGTATACCATCAGAAGCTCCCCACATTCAATTGGAAATAAATGGTAGCCCCTACCTAGCCTTACTGGACTCCGCTGCCATGGGAAACTTCTTCAGAAGTGACTTACATATGATCAGAAGGCTACATTACTCCCACAAACTCAACGTCAGAATGGCACAACCTAGTCAAACCCTAAAGGTTGACAGAAGATCAACCCTCCACATGGGAATACACCTTTGTAGTATCACCAGATATTGCAGAAGATGTAATTCTAGGCCAACCCTGGCTAAACAGCCAACAATGCACAATGGACCACGGAAAGAAATGTGTACACATCGCGGAGAAAAACAAAATAACCATTCACTGGGAACACAGACAAGAAGCGATCATTGCACCCCCAATCAACTCCGATGACCTACAGTAGCAATTAGATTCAAGCAAATTTTCCGAACTATGGAAAATATTAGACAAACACGCATGTAAGGATCACTATGCCAGATGCGTAGTATCCAGAACGAGATTTGGTGAAATACTGATATACCAGTTTACAACCACCTTTACAAAGTGTACACCTAGAGGCGACACGAGATATTAAGGCAAGTGGAAGAGATGAAGGAGCAAGGGATCGTTGAGCCGTCCAACTGACAATACAACTCATGAGTTGTATTAGTATTCATGAAAGGTAGATTACACTTTTGCATAAATTACAAAGACCTCAATGACACCGCTAATCCAATCGCCCCTCCTGCCATCGACCTCAACAATACTCTATGATATCAGGAAGGCCTCCAGTACTCTAGACATGCAGTCTGCGTACTGGCAGATTACGGTCAACCTTGATAGCCGGAAGTATACTGCCTTCACCACTCCGGAAGGGGAGTTTAGGTGTAACGAAAGTATACGAACACGTGTACACACACAATGGCCTGTAAACATTGATTTTGACAAATGCTACATGGCAATGTTTGTTTACATTTGGCGAAAGGATACAAAACGGGCCTGCAAGTAGATATTTAGCAGGGCTCCAAGAAAGATCCTTCCAGTGGGGAATGGACTATAATACACATTTTTTCGTGCCATAATTATGGTTCAAGCATACCATAACTTTCGGAATGCAAGCTATACTTTTGAAAAGCATGCCATAGTTTAACCTCATTGTCTGGGTATTCCAATGCACCCATAAAATTTGACCTATGTTCAACGGTTCACAAGATATTAACAGCAACTTTTAAATGTGCACCATAATTATCTCGGCTGGCAGTGAGCATTCCAAAGCTTCCCGCAAGCATTCCAAAAAGCCTTTGCAAGTCAAGTTTCCAGTGTGATGTGGGTTTTAATATAGTTTCAGTGTGTGTCAACCACACTGGTAAAACAAGCAATTTTCTTGGCCAAGTGGTTTTGTGTTCATGGCAAGTTAAATTTGGTATCGAGAAAAGCACAGGTATCGAGAGAATGTTTTGGTATCAAAACTGGTATCGAGTGTTGAGAAAATGTAGTACAACCCATCCCTAGTTATAATAGGGGCACTGGCATTTAGTTAGAACAGCATCACTGGATCAATAGAGCACAAACAGATGATTAGTTGAACATAAGTGGGACATTATGTGGCGCGTGGCTAAGGTTTCATTATCGCTCAAAGTTTGGAGTTTATAAATTTCTCGTTCTACTGTATTTTTACGTGTAGTTAAATTTTCTACTAATGTTTACACAAACACCAACATATTTATTATCGTTTGGTCTTGCAGGATGTTTTGAAATCTACATAGCTTAAATATTTATCTTTTTTCTACTAAACCGCTATGTTTAAAATGGTTGCATTGCCATTACAGGTATTAATACACACCTTTTTACATTTATCTGCACAGTAAAATTAAAACTATGTGCAGTAATACTAACGATTGCCCTTTATTTCTTAATTTTGTTCCTGTAATTATTTCAACTAATGACGTAGAGGAAGCAGCCAGTAATCAGACAACATTTAAGTACCATAGACCCCATTTTAATGTTTACATGCACGTGTCTTAGCGATTCCTCACATAATTCACTTGCCCTAATTTTTTGCACTAATATCCTGCAAATAAGGTGCGAGAATTACGTGAGAAAATATATGGATATGATTTATTGCGATTGCTTTGTACGATTACCAATATCAGTCATAATATACCAACGAAAGTACTCATCACTATACTCTCCATCTCATATAAGGTGGCAAGATTTTGACAGTTCAACGAATGTTTATTTTTAGTTTATGTATCCTTTCACCATCATCTGGTGCATCAATTGGAAGCCACATGAAGACAAGGAAATGGGTTTCCGGAAAAAACATGGCGTTTAGTATATAGGCGGACAATTACTGGCCCAATAGAAATTACTAGTAATCAAAATTGCTGTACACTAAATACCGTATTTACTCATGTATAGGGCACACTTTTTTGCCAAAATAAAGGAAAATATTCTGGACTTTTTTTGTGATAGGGGTAGTGTGACATTCTAGCGACGCAAAAAAGAAAGCCGGGCACTGCTAAAAGGAGAAAAAAAAAAGCTGGAAATAAGTAGTAGGAGCAAGACTGTTCCAGAATTATTTTCATTTTGGCTTTTTGCAACCAAATTATTTAATTAAAGTATTTTCCAAACATCACAATCACCACACATTAATGTAAAAAAACAATAATTTGTTTCATAATAATAGGGCACCACAAATTTTGGTGCAATTTTAATTTAAAATTTTTTTCCCCTAGAACATGTTGCAAAAATCATGGTGCATGCAATACACAAGTAAATATGGTATATGTTACTTTATAAATTATGCAGAGCTTGCAGAAAAATAAAACTATTGGTATCTGTTCGTAAATTTCATATTTTACGTACAAAACCTATTCATTTCATCTTCATAGCTGGTTAGGTTAGAGAAAGAGCTCGCAGATGGCGTGCTCGACATGGTAAATCATGTGAGCCGCATGCAATACCAACTGATGGTAGCAGGTTCACTGTATCTAGATCCTGCTTTTTAAAACTTCACATATTTCCTATTACTGCCTCGAAACACAAATTTTTAACATTTCATCAAATTATTTTTAAAAATAATTCAATATTACTATACAATATTTCTGTAGGCTTTTATAATTAATATCAAGCACATATGGAAAGCATGGATGGCCGGTGAGAATACAACATGAAAAGATGAAAGGTTTGAAGTTGTGTTTCATTCGGCTATGAATTGTCTTATTGTGGATTTCATTTTGAACACCGATACATTACTACTTTAGCATGAAGATTAGTTTGTAACACTTACAACCGCAGTTTTATGACCACGTAAAATACAGTATATTAATTAATCTAGGAACTCTTTGTTATCGCGTATTTTGTACTTGTCTGACAAGCATCACCAGTGCACTCGGAATAGCCAACTTAGCATTAACTTTTTTTCATTTGTGCATCAGCTGATACACTATTTTGTAAACGGCACTTTGTTTTGTATACGTCAATTTGCCATTCACTGTCAAAATTTCGCCACCTTATACGAGAGACTATATGCTTGTCCATACGGTACATAAATATTTAACCAAAAATGTTTAGAATCATTTTTTCACATTCACACAAAATAAACTATTTAATGTTATAAAAAACACACGTCTTAATGTGATTTTGGACACCACTGTTTATAGTGGTGAAAGTTATTTCCACATACATCAACAAGTAAAAAATTATAAACATACAAACATGGTGTTCAGTCTAATACCACTAGCACTTACAGTGGCAGGTACATTCAATTATTGTTGCCATCCAGCTTTCTCAGTGTTCATTGTGCTGATAACAGTCCCACTCACTGCACACACTATTCAGAGTTGCAGCAGCGTGAATTTCCATGAACTCATTACCGTCTCTGGCAATGAGAATGGTATTGACGTATTGTATAATGTATGTAACAAAATGCAGGAATGAAAAGATCTCTGCAATATAATTTGCATGAAAAGCAATGCATTAAACTTCCAGAGGAAAGAATGGGACCTTGAAACCCAGTGAAAAAACTGGGAAAACAAATACCGGGAACATAAATACAAGATTTTACTACAATGGATTCTCAATCATTTGTTCAAATCATGTTATTTTGGTTTTACCATATTTCCTATTAACTTATTTTGGTCCCGTCAAAAGGCCCATGTAAACAATGCTAACTGCTAACCGCATCCAACGATCGCCGATTGTTTTCCCGTAACTTCCATTAAAAACAGCTGGAATGTTCACCAAAGATTGCGCACGTCAATCGTTTTTGAACACTATGTGAATGCAAAACAACGTGGATAGTCGACAACTGGTACTAGTAATAGTATTCTTTACTTTCCACATTTTTTGTGCTATATTGAATACATTTATTCTTATTATGCATTTACTGCATTCGTAAGTGGACACCGGTGGGGCCTAAATGAAAACAAAACAAAGAAATTTCACACGTGCTGCTAGTGTAAGTCACACTGCATCTTTTTCCTTCATTGTGATCTGCTTTATTCTCTGGAATAATTGTAGTCACTTCCAACTGAACCTACTACTGCTCACTGCAACCCACCCTTCCCACCCGCAGGCTGCCTCATCACACCAATGAACTGCCTAAACAAGCCACAGCATGATACAGCTACAGCCTACAGAAACAAAACATTCCTGTGTTGATGAAGTCTTCCAAAAACAAATTAAAATCCAGTTGCTACCTTCTCACTAACCAAACTGTTTTACAATTAACAGTTTACTACATTTCCAGAGTCTACTTTGAAAAGAAAAAACACACCTACTGACTGTGATAACAGGCTCAAATGAGATTACTATGAACTTTCAAATGCAAAAACCCTCCAAATATACACAAAACTACCAAAACCAAACGATTCAGTAGAGTATAGATTGCATGCTTAAATTTAAATGCCTTCACAGGAAAAGACCAAATAAATATTTCCCTTATACACCATTAAATACAGTCTGCATCATTAAAAGTTGTTTTATAACATATTGGTAGGAACCCCACAAAATGGTGAACAGCATAATACACGAAATACCATGAAATTGGGTGTTATTTCAGTTTTCTGTAAATATATATATATACATATATTTTTTTTTTTTATTTTTTTTTTCCTCAAAATTTTGCATGAAAAAGAAGTTAACACAAATATTTACACTCTTCAGAAACTGTAAATAATCTTTTACAATTGATTAAGTGTCGACAATTGTATGGGAGTCGCTAGTCGATTGGGAGTCGGCATTCAATTGTACATACTGCCAACACTGCAATTTGCCAATCTTTGTAGTATTTTGTAGTGATTATTTTTGTCCAGAGATGCTGAAAATAACTATTTTTTATCGTGAACGTGTAATGAACGTTTCTTCAGTTTTAACATCAAGAATAAAATAATGATGTCCAAGTTCTGTACCGTGCGTGCCGACTGAGTTGTGAAAAAGTACTAATTTAATTTTCATATAGAATTTAAGTTTGTTTGGTTTCAGAAAACGTACACAGTGTTGATTTTATTGAAGGATTCCACAAATAAATTTAATGCTTGTGACGAACAAAAGTGATTTTAGTGACGTAAACTTGCAAGGATTACAAATGGAAAAAAAGTGTTCCAAAGGTGCACGTTTCACAAACAGCAAGTTTGCATGCTTTGTAAATAATGTATCAGTAAACCTTTACTATAATTTATACTTATTAAAATGTACGTGAACTGAAAAAGCAGCACTTACTAAACTTAAGTAGTGTGTGAATAATATTGGTTTATTTGTCTATATAGTAAATTCGAGTGTAAGCTTAACTTCGGCCAAACTGTGTTTGTGTATTGCTGCATGTGTACGAATACGAACAGTGACATATATAGCGTTATGTTTTTTCATTGCAGTTAAAATTTTGAAGTTATAATCATTTAAATGTTATTTCCATACGAGCAACATTTTCCACTGTTCCTTAAAAACAATACGCAACTCAAACAGGCAACACACCCGCAAGAAACTCAAAACAGAGCAGTCTCGCGAAAGACAAACTAAAGCCCCCCACTCCCTCACTGTTACATTCTTTCCCTCAAAATAAAATAAACAGAACCCCAACGCAATACAAAAATAAAACAGATTGGAATGCCAACCAAGCTATAATATCCTACATTAATTACTGAATGGAAGTTAGCTAATACAATACTTTCAAAGCCTGCCATGATAGGGAACATGAGGAAAGAGGAAAATGCAAGTGTGTATTGGACTCACATTTGTTTACAAACATCTCTCTTCAGTGAAAATATCCATTAGCACTAACCAGTCAGATCCATAATTACAAACAGAGGAACGTTGTTTAAGATAATGCTATAAATGTACAAGACTGAAAAATAAACAGATTAAACAAAGCTATTAAGTTCATGGGTGGTATTATAGACTGTCAACATACAAAAATGAGTTTAACAGTGCACTATTTTGATTATTGTAGGTGATACTACAGGTGATGACATTAAACTATAAATTTAACGGTGTACTATTTTGATGATTGCTTCAATATCATAACACTTATGTATTGAAATTATATCTTTTCGTGAAATTAACCACACAACAGAATAGCTCTGTGCTTTTATCATAGCTACTTTGAAATTACTATGTAAATAACATTAATTGCAGGCCTGGAGATGCCTGAATTTACATACCATGCTTCACCTACACTTCACCTTATGTTGAGAGTTGGCTTTTTATCAAGTATAATAGAATCTCGTCAGTACAAACCATGTTAATATGAAGTTCCCGTTAATACAAAACAATTTTGTGGTCCCTGAAAACATACTAGGCATTTTAAAGGTATGCCATTCGTTTTGTACGATATACGGTTAATATGTAATGCAAAGTCAATTTATGTCCTGCAGAAAACAATTTATATTTAATTCAGATGGTCAATACAAACAAAATTGTAACCACAAAACTAATGTAAACAATCAGGGCGCCATAGTTGTATACAACAAAAAGTGCTGCTTTACGTAGCGTGAAAAAAATCTTGTGCCTCTAGCATAAAAAATAGTAACTAAAGATGCTGGCTGCATGTATTTGGCACATGGCCACTTTTCGTAACCTCTTCTGTGCGTATGGTGCTCAAAAGAAGTTGATTAACGGACCAGAATCCCGTAGTATCGATTAGTCGAAAGAGTACACTTTACTTTGAGAAGTCAGCTTGAAGTATAGATTGCTGGTTGATGGGTGACGCAATTTTCAATATACATAACTTAAACATTCATGTAAATGGGTTTGGTTAAAACAATTCGTAACATGCCAGCAAGGTGTCTTCGTTTTTCATTCAGAATGTGTGTTTTTAATTGTGTTTTGTGCTCACTCGTAGCCGAGACGAACTCCAAATGTAGCAAATTTGCTATGATAAAATATAATTAATTTACTTAGCTAATTTTCGTTAATGAAAGAGGAATCAGCTTTGTTGGCAGAGAGATTCTGTATGTTGCATTCATAACCTACCCAATGCGACTTGGCTGCGATTGCAGTTGCTCTTATGATTCAAAGCATGTGTGTTCACAGACGTTAAAACTTCCAGTAAAAGCTAATTTGAGTAAATTTGTGTTAATGTACACACATTTTACTACCAAAAATGGAACAAAATTGTTAATCGTTACAAAGACAAAAAATTAATTTTACTAATGTACACAAACTTTTCAGGTGAAATGTTGAAAACTTAACTGTGTTACAAAGTAAGCTCCCAAATGTTAACTTATTTTACTTACATAATCCAGGTGGGTAAGTCTTTACCTATTGTTTTGCCTTTACTCAATCCTAATTTGCATAATAGTAATTCACATTGCATGAAAGTAGCACACATTTTAATGAGAACTAATAATAAAAACTAGGTAACACAGTTTAAAAAAACTATTTGTATGTTGAATTATGTGCACGTGAGAACACACGTGTGCACATGCACGCACATACACCAATTTTATATATTCAATCATATTTATAGACTCCTTCAAAAATAATTTTGAAAGCTATTAGCTATGACACGTAACATGTATTGACAGTGTCCATTCTTGTAGTTTATGTAACACTACACGAAGCCAATTGATGCAAGTCTTGAGTTGATGCAGAATAGCTTGTTTGAGATAATTGAAAAGTGGCAATAATAAAACTGTTCGACTCTTCACATGACTGCCCAGTGTGAGCCTGGCTGAGCAAAAGGATGGGGTTTTAGAGCCTTTTCACACTGGGACACTTGTGTTCATAACTAATGATATTCACCAGAGACTTAAATTAGAAATACATTGGTTGGAATTGGACATACCGTCACTATTCCAGTTTTCCTTTTTGTTTTAATGGAATAAGTCATAAAAAAATATTATTCATTACGTCTAGCAATCCATAAACTTCTTTGCCTAATCTAAAATATTTTCCCAGAATTCCCACAGGAAATTTTAGTTACCCGCCCAAATTTTTCCTGATGGCAAAATTCCAATCCTGCACTATGAAATTATTGCAGTTTCTCTTTCCACTGTATGTTGTTTTTATCTGAATGCGTGCAAAATAAATTTGTGATATTATTTTGTGATATTTTTATACTACAGTGCAGTACAATGATGAAGTGCAAATGACACACGTTTATATTGGAAGAAAAAATCATAAATGATGTGGATAGCAGGAAGACAAATAAAACAGAAATAGCAAAGCAGTTCAATTTTCCGAATTCAGATATGTACATATTGGTGTACTTGCTTCCTTGCATACTTATATTTGACACCAAACTTGATGAATTCAAACAGGCAGTCTTGTTGGCTTCAGCAATACCTATTAGTCTATTACTCAGATGATCACTTTTAATGAATATGTATTCCTACAAATAACTTGATAATTGCCAAAAGTTATACGGTTTAATAAAGGATTAAATAATAATTCGGACAGCCCTTGTGATGTCACTTCCGTGGGGGCAGCACGCACTAGTATGTACTTCAAGCGAATTTGGACAAAGCTCAAATTTGTGACAAAATTATTGCAGCTCATCCTCTCCTAATAAAGTAATTATGTGCCAAAAATTTACTTTGTCGCATACTACAAAAATGTTAAGACCAATTCAGTAATTTTTGTAGTTTTTTATTTTTTATCTTGTTTGTTTAATACAAACCTCTGTACTAAAAAGTGCTGAATTTTTACGTCCCCTCAGGTTTGTATTAATGAGAGTTGACTGTAAAGCCATTAAAAATCTGACTGCAAAATGTCAACTAAGTATGGGGTATTTTAAGCAGTCCTCACAAGCAATATAAGTTTAAAAATTCCAGACAAATGTTTTAACACGACTCATACAGAACAAATTAACTAGGTGGAACTCAACTTAGCAGAAGCTTGCTGCTATTCTTTGGGCAAAAGCAGCATTCAAATTACCACCAGAATAAACAGCTGGTAAGTGGAGTCCTGGAACACATGGTCATCTTTAAAACTTTTTAATGCTGCGACACTGCAACAACGTTCATAAAGTGAAGTGTTTAGAGATAAAATTTCTTTTCGTTAAAACTGCTTTGTCATTCGTTACAATGTTATATGTAACAAATGTGTTTTCCTAATGAGATGACGCATGCCCCACTGCTGCGCAGCACGCCTGCGCGGTATACTGGCAACTTTGCCCCATCAACAAGCCAGAGAGAACTCGGGGCAGGTAACAACAGTGGCATACTAACTTCACATACCGAGAGAGTTGATTCCACGAGCTTGGACAACCATGGTCCCAATTATAATTACAAAAATAATTATAAAAATTTTACTGCCCACTTGAATTCTGGCATACGATCGCCACCTCCTCAACCAAAGATCTTTTACCCACCGAGCTGCGGACCCGCCAACTGAGATAAAGAAGTTTAAACGCTACACACAAGATCGCAGCACCCCTGTGCCCAGTGACAGAGATCTCGCGTAGAGGAAGTAAAACTGTCGTCACCCTCAATCTCGGCCGATAAGAAAATACGTTATGCCAACTGATACCAGAGATAATACACCCCCATGTCGAGAGACTTGCAACCCCTGCACTCCTGGGACAGCCTAGAACCGAAACGGGGTCTATATAAGGAAGCTTTAAACTGCCCTTGCCAGAGTTTGTCGGCTCGCTGACCGCACGGGTCAGCGAGTTCACCTGGAGTCCGGTAGGATTCCTCCTCCTCTCCTCAACAGCTTGAAGAAGGCTCTCTCCCCAGCTCCAGCAGCCTGCCCAAGGCTTGACCTCCAACCACCAGCAACCTGCACCAGGTTCTACCCCAACAGTGGCTCCTTCCTGCAGCTCTCCCGAGATAACCTCTATGACCACAACCTGCACCGTCTACTCCAGTCATCCCTGACACCATGCTAGCAGGCCGTCGCGATGTCAGAGGTCCTCCCTCAGAAGCCATCGCTGTAAATTGCAACCTAGGAGTTGGAAATTAGAGTGCCAGCTTGGTTGGTAATTCCCAGGTTACCTTCACCCGGTTTTAATGTAACCGACGAGGGAAAGATTAGAAACATTAAGCAGTGTGTACTAATCAGTTATCTCCAGATTTCCTATTTGTGTAAAATAAATACGCTTTGAAACCATAATTACTTCCATAATTATTTCATTGCTCCCCATTCACGTAAAATTAAGGGTTTACTTGTTCCATAATTTGGTTCAAAACTAAATCTAAAATCTACTGTCGGACAGGTGTAAGCATACCGAGTTTCCCAGTCTTGGAGGGTCCCTCATGGGATCTCTAGTCCGCAAAAACATACTCTAGCAACTGGGAAGCCCAGATCTTCCACACCTTCCACTGACTCATGCCACCTCCGACTGCGGACATCCCGCAACGCCTCCGAGTGACTGAAAATACACTAACAGGAGTACCAAACTATTTCTGGAGAAGGTGTGACCAGTGTCACAATTAAGGAGCCTAGACTAATTAAATATACTTGTGTGTCAATTGTAATTCATTAAATTAAATACATTCAGATGACCAGCAAAGGCGGTGGCCTTCCTAGTAGACTACGATGCCAAGCCTGGCATGCATTACAACGCGAAGCGGAACGACCGGCCACTCCTCCAGTGACTGACCCCCTTAAGGAGAGTACTCCCCAGACGACAGCACCAGAGACCATTCCATCTATACCGCAGCCGATCTCACCGGCAGTACTTGTCTCACATGAATCAGAGCTAGACTCCTGGTTAGGGATTTGCTGATCATGGCCAAGTTATAAGGATGTCCGTTACCTATATGCACCCCTGCATAACCCAGTTAGTAAAAACCTCCAACCCAGACCATAGGGGAGCCAAGTACCACAATGTCTACTGTATGCACCGCTACTGAGAAGGTAATTAAGGTCGTAATCCCACCACTCATTCTAAGGCGTAGGATCGCGATTCAGCTCTACTTATGTGCGACGACCCACCAGGCCCTCCCCTCTCGGGAGATGTGGGTGCCAAGTTAATGCAGAGTAAAGATAGCAACGATCACCGTATACCCATCTTGTTCTCACCTTAAAGTCTTTCTAAATTACTGCACTCATCTACTTCCTTTTTATTAACTCAAACATGGACAACTGGCATCCAGATTTTTGGCAACCATCACTGTGAGCAAGATCGTGCTCTCTGGAAGAGAGACGTATCTTGCAGCACACCCTAGGGTTCGATTCCCCTCTACCTTCCTCGCACCCTTCCGATAGGCCATCCCCTACGTGAACCCCAAAGTGGACAGACCTCGACCCACCAGGCATTACTGTTACCCAGTATCACTACCCAAGGGAGCCCCATATTCACTAGAAGGGAATCAGCATTCGCAATACCAACAGAATCTGGGTGCCCAAGGCACCCCCTAGTCCACCACTGTCCCGCAGCAGCCGCTTAGGGCCGGGTATCTGTCGATCGAATCATCAACCATAGTAGCTGAAGAGCGCAACCGCATCAGAGAAATACTGTTTTGCATTAAAAAAATGTTTGATACTGCAATTTATTAAAGATTACTAATTAAAAGGTGTACTCAATAACCAATTGGATTTTCGTTGCAGCTTTCTCCAGCAGATGATGTTTTAGCCCTGTAAAGGGTCTCAAGTATATTGCTTATATCCAGTGTTGATTGCTGATAGTTTATTACAGGACTATGTTTAGGGAGCAATGTTAAAGTGGTATTTTTTTTAGGCTGCCATTAACAAGCTACCAAACTATAAATTGCCTCCTCAACTAATATACTGCCCATGTATTTTCTGATATTTATTTGAAGCATGATACTTTAGCAATACAAGTTGTGTGAGTTTAGACCATGCAGATGATACAATACAAACCACACCAATTTTAATAAAACAGTAACAATTAGAAGAAATTAAATAAAAATATAAAATTACAAAATACTACACTTTAGAAAGTGTAACTGTGTAAAAACTAAATACAGTACTACAAGGCATCACAAACACCTCACCTCATCCAACACCAAAATTTTGCACTGATCCATATTTGCAACATTCTTGTCCATTAAATCCAAGATGCGACCTGGCGTAGCGATGATAACTTGAACTAAAAGAAACAGAATTGTTAATCAATACAAAGGCAAAATATAAATTTGACTAATGTACACAAACTTTTCAGGTAAAAAGTTGAAAACTTAACTGTATGTCACAAAGTAAGCTCCCAAAACTTATTTTTCTTACATAATCCATGTGGGTAAGTCTTTACCTATTATTTTGCCTTTACTCAGAATCTTAATTTGCATAATAGTAGTTCACATTGCATGAAAGTAGCACACATTTTAACGAGAACTACTAATAAAAACTAGGTAACACAGTTTAAAAAAAACTATTTGTATGTTGAATTATGTGCACGTGAGAACACACGTGTGCACATGCACGCACATACACCAATTTTATATATTTCAATCATATTTATAGACTCCTTCAAAAATAATTTTGAAAGCTATTAGCTATGACACGTAACATGTATTGACAGTGTCCATTCTTGTAGTTTATGTAACACTACACGAAGCCAATTGATGCAAGTCTTGAGTTGATGCAGAATAGCTTGTTTGAGATAATTGAAAAGTGGCAATAATAAAACTGTTCGACTCTTCACATGACTGCCTAGTGTGAGCCTGGCTTTGCAAAAGGACGAGGTTTTAGAGTACTTTCACACTGCGACACTTGTGATCATAACTAATGACATTCACCAGAGACTTGACTTAGAAATACATTGGTTGGAATTGGAGTGTTCACACAGTGACAACGGTGTCAGAGTCCCACCAACGTTGAACAACAGTGTCCCTGTGTCTAGGCAGGTCACTGCTTGAGTTGCACAGGTTTGTATTGGAACATTCATACTAGGACATCAGTGACAGTCACTTTCTTAGTTTTTATAATACAATGTACGTAATACGTAAACAAGGAAATGGGTTTGTGGGAGCATGGATTATTTACTTTTTATGAGATAAACAGCACATGCGTATGAAGTTGTTCTGTTTACATTTTTTTATTTGCCATGTTACTTTAGTAAATAACAAATGAAACGTAAATAAGGTGCCCTATTAATAAAAATAAAGAATTCATTTTTATTTCAAATTCAAAATAAAGAATTCACAATCTTTCAGTAATGCATAGTCACGAACAGTCAGCTCACTGCAAGAGAATTACGAGCACCCTCGTGACGTCCCACACCAGCGGAAGGTGTGTGCTGATGTGGCCAATATTTGCCATGCTCGAGGTGTCTCCTTTGCGGGCAGCAGGTGCTTAGGGCTTAAATCGCCACGCACAATTACCCCCCCCCCCTCCCAAATCAAAACCAGTGTGCCAAAAACCTGACCAAATAAGGGCATGGTAAGAAATCGCTTAGGAAACCTGTACGACCCCGTCGCAATGACTCTCGCACGCCATACCGAAATGCGCCGTATTAAAAATAATCAAAATTCTAGAACATTCTTAAGGGAAAAATTTCTACGAAGTTGGTAAATGCTTTATCTACCAATGCTAACATAACCTAAACTTTGATTTTAGGAAAATGCATGAAAGATAAACGTTCTAACACTGACAAAATTTCTAATACTGACAAGTTACCTGCTTACGAAAAAGAAAAAATGGCTAATTCCATTATTTTTCTTCTCGATTTTGGTACTTTTATTTAAGTGTACGTGGAGGGAACATTATCATATATGTTTACTGCAATTAATTTTTTTAATTTTATACCCAAATATTTATTTTAAAATGTAACACAGGCCTGTGTTAGTTATAGTTATACAGTCAAACTCTCTTAAGATGTTTTTGGGGGACCATCTAGTAAAAACTTCTTAAGCATGAAAACATCTTAAAAGGGTTATTATAACTGTGTTTTGCTGCAAATTATATCAGAATATAATACGTAATATGAATTTTAGTGTTGGAATTACTATTACGTATTATATGCTGATATAATTTGCAGCAAAACACAGTTATAATAACCCTTTTAAGATGTTTTCGTGCTATATATATATATATATATATATATATATATATATTTATTTATTGTAAATATGTTGGCCTACATATGAACATGGTAAACATTGATATAGGAAGATTAAAATAAACACAAAAATATTTAAAACTCACACTGAGAAGAATTTGTCCAGTGTTCTTTGCTTTCGTTTTTTCCATATAAAATGGCTGTATAAGATTTCAGTTCCCAGAGGTTCTTCATTATATTTTCTGGGACATCAGGTACACTGCTTAGATAGCGAGAATAGGCTTCCAAGTGCTGCATGGCTTCTGAACATGTCACTAGCTTCGGAACATCATCTTCATTGTGTTCACGGTCATTTTTATTTGCATCACAGGGTTGTCCAAGTTGCTCAATAGATGAATTTTCACTAGACTTACAGAAATTCTCAATCTCCTGCACTTCACAAGGGGGCAAGTTATCTTCTTTCACATAATCATTAAATTTTGAAGTGAAACACAATCTTTCCTTCACTTCAGCCCAGATACTGTCACTCTTCCACTGTGTCCAATGAAACTACAGGCAGTTCTTCTGGCACAGTGCTGAAACCTGCCTTCCCAAAACAGTTCGCAATTGTTTCTTGGCTCACGGAATCCCATGATACGGTCGACATGTGTATGGCACCCAACAAGAAAACTGAGTAAACTGTTTTGATTGTCATTCTTTGCAACAATCTGGACACCAGGCGCTTTCGATACATGTGCTTCACAGCTCGGATGATGCCCTGGTCGAGTGGTTGTAACACTGATGTTGAGTTAGCTGGCAGGAACTCAACGTTAACATTTTTCAGTGTGTAAGTTTTTAGGGTGTGCTGCACATTGGTCCATGAAAAAATGTTTCTGTTTTTGAATGCCATTTTTCTGTTCAAACAAATCAAAAACTTGGAAAATATTTTGCATGTCACCCAAGAAGATGGATACACAAGGCGGCAACTTCACGTTTTTGAAGCAACGAGGTTTTTGTGACTTGCCTATCGCAAGAAGAGGCAACTTTTCAGAACCACACACATTTGTACAAAAACACTGTCACTCATTCTTTTTTCTTTTCATTCCCATGACATTTATCTCCCTCAAAGGCAACTGTTGAGTCTGGTAACAAATTAAAAAAGATACATTCGTCTGCATTAAAGACATCTTGTGCATTATACTCAGCCAACAGTGAGGGTAAGGTTACATTTTTCCATGCACTCACTGTTTCTTCACACACACTTGCAAATTCCCCACAAACAGTTTTGTATAAAATTCCTGCATGTTTTCTAAATCTGTCAAGCCACCAATTTGATGCTGTGAATTGTACGTTCAATCGCAATGCAATTTCTTTTGCTTTTTGTCTTACTACTGTACCATGGATAGATATGTTCAAGGCTAATTTCTGTTACAACCACTCCAAAAGAATTTCTTCAAGTTTGGAATATTTTGAAGTTTTTAACTTCTTCAGTGAGGTTGTGCTACTACAGAATGCTGAAGAAACTGGTCTTGTTTGGCCACAATACTGTTTAAAGTACAAACAGGCAACTGAATTTGTTTGGCAATTGCCACACGAGCCAGGTTGGGATTACTGCTTACAAAGTTAATGACGTCCAATTTTTCAGACACTAATAATGCTTTACATTTGATAATACACTTAGATGTTTTATCTTCCATCTTGTCCAAGTCCACTGTATACATTAACACTTAAAAACAACCTCTTTAACCATGTTTATTACATGAAGAAACTGTAAAATACAATTTCAGTAAAGTTGACCATAGAACACGCCTCGCAAGGTCGAAGGAAGTTTTGATGAAACCTAAACCGCATGCCACATTTTTTCACTAATGTTTAACCAAACATCTGCTCGCACTCATATTGATCCAGAGACATTGTTCTAACCTGTACCCACATTATAATAGCCTTCTTGTCAAAGGTTTAAAACCAGTAGGGAAAATGTGATGCAGGCGGACGAGCCGCTGGCTATCGTTCATGTCCAAAATTTATATTGGAAGTTGTTTTAGAAAAAAATAAGGTTAGGAAGCACAGAATCTACAATCTACATGTTATTACGCCTCGTCGAGAGAAATGTACTATAGTCCATTCATGCTTTCTTTGGCCTTTTGGAATTGAACCTTTGAAAAATCACCCTAGACGTATTATGTCAACCTGTTTTTCCAATAACTTGAATTCCACAAATATTTAACACTGTGATTAACATTAAAATACTGTACTTTTGAATAAATGAAACTTTACCTTAGTATCTTATATTACTTGTAATATTTATTTCGTATTAAATACGAATTAAGAGCAGCGACGTGTTGGCAATGGCCGGTAAGAAATAGTTCACAGTTACAATATTTTTTAACCTCGTTTTATGTATACTATTTGTAAGTTAAGTGTTGCCAATTTATATATTTGTATTATTAGGTAGCACAGACAAACACATTTAATTGCTGCAGTTGAAAATATCCGCAAATTCCTGTGCGAAGGCTGGGTTTTTTTCCACGTCCAGAAAAAAGGTTCAATAAGCGAAGCAGAGATTGTCTCTCTCGTTCTTTGTCTCTTCTCTTTCTCGGGAAGATCGTACCACCCGTGTAAGAAAGGTATACATTTTGTTATTTCTACTTTCAGCACATCTCATACTAATTACAGTAACAATAATGTCTAATTGTAATTTACAACTGAAACGAAATTTTATTGTTTAAATACCTATCATATGTTATTTAGATGCAACAACATATTTTAGATGTGATGGCGCGACACAGCTTGTTGTGGGACGACACTTACAAATCCAGCAGGTTGGCAGACGTGGTGTGGAAAGCGTTCTCAATATAGCAGCAGCGGGCGACATACAATGACACAGCGTGTTTCCCAATGAAGCATCAAGTTTGTACTCGTGTTTTTTGAAACATCCTACAGAAGTTACAATGTTGTAATAAATGTGTGTTTCCACGGCAGAGTGAAATGTGTTGTGATCATTGCGTATGAAAGGGCGTGGTGGCTGCGTTGTAATTGTTACGCAGTCCAGGTGTGTGTGTTGAAATTAACTATTTACCTTCATGTCTGTTTATCACAATGTTTTACCCTTAAGCTAGGTGTTTGGAAAACAGTTGTGTAATGAGCTTACATTTCTGTGATTTGAATGTCTGCAACAACCTGAACGAAATACTAAGCCCGCCCAAATAAAACTAAATAAATAATAAAATAAACCTACAAACCAGTAAGTACCAATGCATGTAAATATTAGCAGAATAAATGGTACGGTAGGCCTATGTGTTTGCTTGTTCACCATTATCTGTTACATTTGTAGATGTACAATAAATAAGCGACACGAGTTACGTGCTTGAATTTACTGCGTCATTTCGTTTGACTGGTTGTCCCTTCGTTTTAATTTTTATTCCAAATACATCAATAACAGGAGGTTAAATACTACTGTTGTTTACGCCACAGTTGTAACACAGCCGTGGCAAAATATTAATGTGTGTTATGTGTAACACGCTATATTGTGTGTAACAAATAGTTATAAAGCAGACCTAAATATTGTTATAGGCCTACATTGTGAACATTCGTAGGAAATGGTTTCTGCAATATGACATAATTCTTTGAACAGCTGTAAACAGCAACCAATGCATTTGACAGTCATGAAGGAAGCAGTCACATGGCAGTGTTGATGTTTGTGTGTAGTGGAAGGATATGTAATCAGTAACCGAAAGTAGAAATTTGGCGGAGCTTCAGAAAAGGCAGAATTTATCGTGAATCAACTATAAGTGAAATATGAAAGCAAAAGTTTTTTCCGAAATTCGGCACAAAAAAATTAAGGTGCATGAATTATGCCAGGACAGAAAATACGTATTTAAAATTTATAATCTTAAAAACGAGTAAGGTTTTTAACTAATTATGTGCTTTTTAAGAGGGAAATTTTTATAAGCAGGAACCATTTAAGAGGGACAAATATGCATTACATGTATAGGTTATTGTGTTGGGACTTTTACAATACAGCTTCTTACGCGGGAAACTATCTTAAGCAGAAACTTCTTAAACGAGTTTGACTGTAATTAATTACACACATTTTTCTAGCACTAAGAAGGAAAGTTAGCTCCAAATAACAAAAATCATTGAATGTGTCTCAACAATAATTCCTTCCGCAGGTTTTAACCATTTTTTAAACAAAAATATTTGCAAAAAGAAAATACGTTATAGGACTGAAATTAACTATGTTAAAGTATGAACATTTGTACACACTTATTTTCAGTAGCTATTTACTTTCTTCAGGTCTATAAAAGTGAAACAAAGTCAGATAAGTCAGTGGGAATATTTTAGACCTAGGCCCAGCAAGGGTTGGTTATAATGTAGCTTTTTATATGAAAACGATTTTAGAGGTTATGGTCAGTGAGTCAGTATTTATTCCAAGTAAGGGTTTATACAAACTTTATTTAATACCTGCAATTTACTTATTCATCCACTCCCGTAACTTTCGGTGATCAACTTTTTCCAATGAAATGTTAGCTTCCATGAAAGCGCAGGTTGGAGACAAAACAAATTCTTTCTTTTCAACTTTCATATTTTTCGACCGAAAAACAAGATCAGTAAAAGAAATTTGATGTTTCACACCAGACATAGATGCACCCTGAACTTGTTTTGTTTCCATCGCTAAAGCTTTGGTTTTCTTATAAATAACACTGCCCTGGATGTGCTTTAGCTAATTCTATTTGTACATTACAAACTTTGTAGATAATTATTTTATTGACTGTCAAATACATAAAACCCCTCATGAGAAAATTATTTATTATGGTCAAATACTGTCACAACCATTATTACTACACACGTCCAGCATCTTTGTTTAGCGTCACATTGTTACAGTTTATCGGGCAATATTACAATATATATTGCATATGTCACTATATATATACAGTAAGATCCATGACTCACCCAACATACTTCAGCAGCATGTTGTACATATCATTGGTAGAAAAAATGTCATACACAAATAGGCTATGCAGCCCCATTTCAACGTTACCGGGACGTAAATGCAATAAAAATGCAAATTGGAATTACTAAACGTCTACAATGCAATTGACTACATTCATGTTGCAAATTCCACACAAATTGTTCAAAATGTGCCCAATATGATTAAGCAGGCTGCTAGCGTGGCTGGCATGGCCAGTCTGTGTGTCAAGGCAAGTGGCTGTGCAACAATGCCAGGAAAGTTTACACGTGCACAATACGCAGACAAAATGTTTCCTTACGGATACTGTGACAAATAGGTGTGGTGCAGCAGCTGAGTATCCGCGCAAGTGGATTGGAAGACCTAGACCAGTCGCACGGCCGGCACACTCTCCAGACCTCTCCCTTTGGAGAGTTTTCTTCTGGGACTGTCTGAAGTGTAGGGTTCACAGCAGATGGCTACCACACACACGAGACCAGTTGCTACGGATGAAAACTGACACCCCTAATCAAATCAGAAATGAACCTGCAGGCATGCAGTGGCAACACGCCATGGTAGACTACAACGTATCCCAGCCTGCTTACGGTGAGATGGGGCACATTTTGAACAGCTAGTGTGAGACATTCAACATTAATGTAGTCAGTTGCATTAAGGACAGTCAGTAATTGCAATTTGTGGTTTTATTGCATTTACATCCCTGTAACTCTGAAATGGGGATGCAACGTCTACTTGCGTACATGACTTTATTGGCACTTTATTGGCAATAAATTGTATAACACACTGCCAAAGTTACGGAACATACTGTATAGTATACTTGCAATATATATATATATATATATATATATATATATATATATATATATATATATATATATATATGAAATAGATTTGTGATATATCTTTGACACTGCGATATATGTCACAATTCTCAAGATAATTGCCGCACAAGTGAAGTCATTGATTCTATTATTATATCAATTATGTGGAGAAATAAGTTATTTTCGTGAATATTTCATGGATTTATGAAAATTAGTCAATTTCGAGGAAATAACTGGATTTCTGCGAAAATTTCACTACTTTGCGCACCGCGAAAAATAGGCTACTGTACTGCAAGTTATTACAAATTTTGTGAAACAAAAGCAAATTAACCAAATATCTCAATTTAATTATAAACTGCATCATAACATTGGTTTCTTCTCTTTGAAGGGCACAAACGGTTTTCTGTTTGAAAGTAAAAACATGAAAGATGGCAGAAACAAGCTTAAAATCATTTACAAGTAAAACATTATCCTTTCACTCAGCCAATCCTGCACTAGGTGGCATTCCTGATTGGAAAACTATACGAAACCCTAATATTTCAGCAACACATGCAAGATAGATCTTCCCTTATAAATGGTAATTCACACTACTATTTATTTTTTATATAATTGGAAAAACTGTTGTATCAAATGGAAAAATTTTCATAACTGTAAGAAAAATTTGTCAAAATAAGACAAACACGAGTGAATTATTTGGCAGTAGGATTTTCAATACCAAATATTGACTAACCTAGTAAACAGTAAAATGGAGGAAAAATACTTTGGCAACAAATACTTAGTATATAATTATAGTTAATTATAACTGCACGGTCAAACTGCAAACTACAGTAAATTTTGGGAAAAACTACACTTGTACATGTTGAAATGCATGCTAATGTTTGTGTATGCATATTTCTCATCACTTTAATGGCACTGGAATGTGGAAAAATGTTACTAGAAACCTTGACAAATTACTTAACCATAGGCAAGGTTTATTTTCATTCATTGAACCAAAAAGTAACAATTTTGCTTATGGAAACAACCATATTAAGTTAAGCTTACAATTATTACTAAATATACAGGATGTATCTAAATTCAACTAACAAACTTCAGGTGAAAGTTAACCACGAAAAAAGAAGTTTAAAATATATATACGACATTTGGTATAAAATTAGTTCTAAGGAAGGTACACATTTTTGAAGTTCTAGAAGAAAAAATTATTACAGGACCACTAATGTACCTCTCTTGAATCTTCCCCTCCCTTTAATAACCTCAAAAGTGTGTTATTGGGTATTGTGCGTGCCCCACCTGCGAGGTATTGGTAAATATTATTTTGAAACTAAAACACGAATTACTAGAAAACTGTGAGGTTTAGAGCATTTACACAAGATGACATTTTGGTAATTGTGACATGAGGATTAATAATTTGTCTTAAATCCCAAATATGAAACTGCGACATGTATGTTAGTTCGAAATAGAGGAAGTAACAGTTATTATTTACATTACCTAATTTGATGACAGCAACAAGTGTTGTGGTGTTTGAAGATCTTTGTTCAGTTAACCATTATCCAGACAATCTGTGTTCCATCTGAAATATTATCTCCAATATTTGCAAAAAACAGATGTTCCAGGTCCAACTCCAAAGATGTGTACCACCTGTTTGGCATATTTTGTGCCTAGCAGGTTGCTGGTGGCTGCGACTATTGTTTTAGTTTGTTTTTATTTTTATTTCTGTAAGGTTGGTGGTGGTGTAACAAGATGGCTGATTTGTAATAAAGATTGTGTGTGATGATTTTCAATCCGGTGTTTTTAGTGTTATTTTGTGCAGTCCATCAAACATTATAAACACCACCTTTAGTATTCACTTTAGACCACAGGTTGTATGTATGTTTGTCAGTCAAATTTAGATACATCCTATATAGACTGTCTAAATTTTTTTGCAATCTGGGTTTTCCTAGCCAAAATCTATCAAACCTTGAAGTCAAGGTTTCCGTTTTATATGCCTAACTCACAATCAGTTCTGGCAAATGATGCCGGACACTCAATTTAAATCATTACTAATAGAAAGCCATAAACATATTAGTACAGAAAAAAAAATTGTTTCTGGAATTGAAGGAAGTCTTCGCAGGACTACACCATCAGAAATTAAATATAACCAGCCACACGCATCCACAAGCTCAGACAATAGTACTTTGTAACATGCATTTGACAAGTTATCAGAGAAATCGCCTTCATCTGTTGCAGTCAATTTACCATTAGATCAGCTTAATCTGTATCTATCCAAGCAAAGAATTCCAAGACATGAATGCCCATTGAAATAGTTGAAAGATAATGCATGGCACTTCCCACATTTAGTGATGATAGCTAGGCACTATCTATATATTCCTGCTACACAGGTTTCCAGTCAAAGATTATTTTCTGCAGCAGGAAAAGTCGTTACGTGTAGGCAGGAAAACATTTTACCGGAGCACCTTGAAGAACAAGTGTTTCCAAACTGTAACTTGTTGCTGTAAAAATTCTGAATCCAGGAAGTATTCAGGAAAACTGTGCACTTCTGGTATGTAGAGTAATATTTTATGATATATCATGTGTACTTTACCAGGTAGTTGGACTAAGAAAAATTTTGAACTTTAATTTTTTAGTTATTAATAGCTTTTACAGTAGAGTATGTGATTTCTTGTATGCATCTCTTTAGTAGGATGAACTACGAAAAAATTGCGGGCCATAATGATTTTTGAAATGTGCACTTTTGGTTCAAAATGACTTGCAATGTTTTTTTTTGTGTTTATCTATCTTCAGTAAGTTGAATTCAATATTGCATATTGTTTGTATTTGGGATATTTAAATAAAGAGTATGGAGACTAGGTTTATGAAGGTAATTGTTATAGCATATTACAATGAGATTCTGTACCGTTTACTTATATATGGGAATTTTTCATGTCTATTGAGACAGTGAGCTTACATGTTATTACTGGATAATATTACTTCTAAAATTTTATATTGGAATAATTTAATGGGCACTTTATGATATGGTTCAGGTATTTCATTAAAACCGTATTGTTAAATACTCTTAATAAGCAAATGCAAATTTTTTCATGTCCATTAGTGTGAAGTAGACTGCTAGTAGTTTTATACTGACAGTTTTATTAATAATTGTAGAAACTCGCTCGAGTTCAACTCTGAAGATCGAAACTTCTTTAAATACTCAGCTCAAGCTTGACTCTGACAAAATTTCAATGTTCACACATCCCTAGAAAATGCAAAACCTGATGGTTCTTCTCATGAGTGTGCTATAATCAAGGTCCAAACGTTACATTTGTTTAATTAGACAGAAATACAAACTACAATTTTGCTCTAGACAGCTCTGGTCCAAGTGAGAAAGTAGTGGACATTTTCAGACAAGAGCTTTGCTGGAGAGTGCATCACAAGTATCTTTCATAACTGATAGATGTGTCCAGTGGTTAGGCCTACAACGCCACCATGAACAAGACTTAGCTGGGGTTGGGCAAACTCCTATGTCAGGGTCAAGAAAAGTTCTGTATTGTTGTGTTAAACCTTTTGACATTACAGCTACAATCTTGAAGGAGATCACTCATCCCATGCCTGCGTCATGGGTTGCTCACAGTACCATAAGCCATTTGAAAGATTTTAAGCTAGCGGATCCAAGCTTTAATGTTCCTGGGCCTATTGACATCTTGTTGGCAGCCAACATAGTCAGTGATGCTATGACTGGCAGGAAAATTGTTGGTTAACCCAAATGCTTTTCATACAGTGTTTGGCTGGATTGAGTGTGACAGGGTTGCATGTGATTCAACGAGGCGTCAATCTGTGTCATTCTTGATGCGAGACAATAGTCTGGATGTACAACTCCAACCATTCTGGGAGGTTGAAGAGGTGCCGACAACAAAGGTGTTAATTGATGGGGAAAATGTGAAGAGCACTACAACGAAACACACAGACGAGACATATATGATATGTGTTGTGACTGCCATTCAAACAAAATCAGCCTGAGTTAGGAGAGTCCCAACAAAAGGCACGTTTAAGATATGAACATCTGGAGAAGAAATTCACTACATCACCAGAGCACGCAACCGCATACCACCAGTTTCTCAAGGAATATGAAGAACTGGGCTACATGACATGCATCTCAGTTGCTCGGCCCTCTGGTGGCAAACCAAGCAACAATTGTTTGAGTGCATCGGAGATCTCTGAGGTAGCATATGTTATTCCTCACCATGCTATAATATTAAAGAGGCTAGTTCAACCACTAAGGTGCACGTCATTTTCGATAGCTCATCAACAACTTTAAATAATGCCTCATTAAATGGTGTGCTCCACACCGGGCAGAAATTGCAGGACATCTGTGAGATTATTGTGAACTTCCGAACACTACATGTTGTCTTAACTGCTGACATCTGCAAGATGTATAGACAAATACAGATACATTCTGATGACTGCAAATATCAGTGTATTCTGTGGCAACGCAGTATTGAAATTCATGGGTTCTGCGATGCTTCTGAGAAGACATAAATCACAGCAGCATACTCTCATTGTCAACAACATTGGAGTCGTTTCAACTTGCTGATCACAGCAAAATCAAAGGTTGCGCCACTGAAGACACTATCAATTCGGACGCTGAGTTTTCGGCTGCCTTGCTCCTCTCAAGATTGTGGCAATGGGTGAGCGAAATGTTCTGCTAAAGGGCTCATCCCTTCAGTGTGTACATGTGGTCAGATTCTTCCACAATCCTGTCATGGCTCCAGTCATCACCACACAGGTACAAGACCTTTGTCGCTAACAGAGTCGCTGAAATTTAAAAAATTGCGCCACCTAGGTCATGGCGTTATATTCCATCAAACTATAACCCAGCAGACCTTGAATCGCGCGGTTTGTTTCCGGACAAGCTGGTGAACAGTTCTGTGTGGTTCCATGGACCTGAATGGTTGATGGATTCTGAAGACATGTGGCCGGTGAATAAGTTCAAGATGCCCAATACAAAGGATATGCCTGAATGTAAATCTCAGAGAGCACAAGCTTTAGCAATCCAAAAAGGTGGTGGACATTGTTAGAAGGATTTGCATCACACTCAAGAGGGTAACAATGTGGATGCTTAGAGCTCGAACGGCATTTCTGAAACAACCTCACTGTGAATCTGTGAGGTTGTGTGTTGAAGAATTAAAGGCAGCATGATGTTTTGGGTACAAGTGGTGCAACACGACCTGCTTTCAGAGGATTTAAAGTTGCTCTATAGTAAAGGGTGCTATAGAAAGCTAAGGAAATTACATCCTTTCCTTGATCCTCTGGGTGTCATCAGGGTGGGGCGGCCGCTTGCAGCACTCAGCGTTGCCGGAAGAGAGTTAACACCCAATACTCCTACCAGGAAAAGTCATCTATCCATGTTAATTGTGAAACAGTGCCATGAGGAGTACCTCCATACGGGACTCCAGGCGATACACTCCCTTATCCAGAGGCAATTTTGGATATTGAATGCTCGCCAGATCATTCGACATTGTGTGCACTGGTGTGCTAGGTGTTTCAGATTGTCAACGAAAACCTCCACTTCTCTTAAAGGCAATCTCCCTACTGTGAAATTCTCACAAGTGCATCCTTTTTTGAAAATTGGCTTTGATTTTGCAGGGCCATTCGTAACAAAACGGACAAAGGCACCGAAGGCTCCAGTGGACAAAAGTTACCTCTATTTTTGTATGCATGTCGACAAAGGCTGTCCATCTGTATGCTATACCATCACTGTGTACCGAAGCATTCTCGACTGTCCTTAAGCAATTTGCGTCGGTGAGGGGAACCCTGTAAAAAAAACTGTCAGACCAAGGCACCAACTTCATTGGGGCAAGTAGAAACTTGAAAGAAGTTCACTGAGCACTCTTCACTGAACCCTCATGGCAGAGTTTGAAAAACATTTTTTGGCATTTCGACCCACCAGCAACACCTCATTTTGGTGGCCTGTGGGAGGCAGCTGTGAAATCAGCCAAACTCCACATGAAGCGGGTCATTGGAGAGAAAATACTTACGTTTGAAGAGATTATGACCCTTTCTACTGAAATCTCTGCAGTGCTGAACTCCAGACCTTCGTGTCCCTTGTCATCAGACCCATCAGAATTTGATATCCTTACTCCAGGACATTTTCTAGTGGGTGCAGCTCTCGTCGGGCTGCCTGAGCAAGACTTGAGCCATGTTGTAGACGACTGTCTGGGTCTTTGGCAGCTGGTTACCAAGCTGAAGCAAAGCATTTGGAAACTTTGGAGTTTGGAATATCTCCATACTTTGCATCAGAGAACTAAGTGGAGTGATGCAGTACCCAACTTCAAACAGGATGCTTTGGTGCTAGTGAAAGATAGTAATTCACCCCCGTTGAGGTGGAAGATGGCCAGGACTGTAAGGCTTCATCCAGGTAAAGATGGTGTGGTAAGAGTGGTGACTGAAAACTCTGAATGGGGAACTTTTAAGACCAGTTATAAAAATATCTCTATCTACTGACTTGTAGGCAAAACTTTGTTTTGTCGATTACCCTTTTTTGTTGCATTTGTGACATGGTTCTTGCTGTCGTTGAAAATTTGTGTAAGTCACGTTTACTGTTGCTATTATACAGTTGTTTCTTGCCTGATGTCTTAGTGTGTTAATTATTGTAGTGTGGGCCTCAGTTGGAAAATGTACCATTTTCCAGTTGGTGGTATGTTTGGGATATTTTGTGCCTAGCAGGTTGCTGGTGGTGGTGTAACAAGATGGTTGATGTGTAATAAAGATTGTGTTTGTGATGATTTTCAATCTGATGTTTTTGGTGTTATTTTGTACAGTCCATCAAACATTATTAACACCACCCTTAGTATTCACTTTAGACCACAGGTTGTATGTATATTTGACAGTCGAATTTAGATAGCTCCTGTATTGACTGTCAATTTTTTAGAATCTGGGTTTTGCTAGCCAAAATATATCAAATTCAGTCAAAATGCATTTTTAAGTGCAGCTAATTTACAAGTTCACGCTTGGTAAGTAAGGACTCAAATGTGCGACACTGTTTTCACAAATTAGTCTGGATTATGTGTAAAGCAGTTTAAAATATAAAATATATCATAGCCTGTTCCTCTTCAAATCCTGGTTACATGCAAAGACCAAGTTTAGAGAAACATACCTTTCTGATAAATCCTCATAATGTCATCTCTGAGATTTGTACCACCAGTAGTCACCATGATCTTGATGTCCATATGCTTTGCAAGCTCAATGCAGATCTGACTAGTTTGCAGAGCCAACTCACGTGTTGGTACAATAACGAGTGCTATAAATAAAAGACCAAATAAGATCCTAAATGATTAGACATGAAAAAAATGGAAATTAAATTTACTTGTCCAGTGACTAACCTTGAATGAAGTCTTTTTTTGGGTCAACCTGTTCCAAAACAGGAATGGAGTAGGCACCAGTTTTGCCAGTACCATTTTTTGCACGGGCAAGTACATCTTTCCCAGAGAGAGCAATTGGTATGCTTGCTTCCTGAATGGGTGAGGGCTTTTCCCAGCCCTTCTCAAAGATACCCATCAGTAATTCACGTTTCAAACAAAACTCCTCGAATTCATTACCTCTTGTATCAGTGACATCCTGAAACATACCAAAATACTAGGTAAAAACCAATATTATCCAGTAATATTACACGAAAAGCACAACTGAATAACATCAGAAATGGATTTGTCATTTATAAAAATGTTGGGGAATCCATGTTTCATCATGACTAACAGTTCTCCGGTAAAACAATATTTTGACAGATTAGGGATATTTAGATTTCCACCCCACACAATTTTTCGCACTACTTTAGATTTTATCCATCAATAAAAAAGAGATTTTATTAGAATCATGATCATTGAAGATGTATTACGATGAGCGCGATCACCATGCTCAGGAACATAAAGTCTGAAAATTAAAGAAAATACAGAAAAATCTAAGCAAACTTGCAATAAGTTGGAATTAAAATTGATTAAAAAATATTATCCAGCAAAGAAATAACAAACACCCATTTCCACATTGCACATTTTACACATGGCCACAGACCCTGCCACCACAAAAAAAAAAGACCACTGCCACTGCCACCCTGTTGCCAAAACATCAACATCTCCACCACCATCACCACCGTTGCCTAAAACAAGACCACCACCACACTGTCACCAAAACAAGACCATTACCACACGGTCGCCGAAACAAGACGACCAACACCCAACAGTCGCCGAAGCAAGACATCCAACACAATACGGTCACCGAAACAAGGTCACCAACCCCATTCTGTTGCCAAAACATGGCCACCACCACCCTGCTGCCTAAACAAGACCACCACCACCATGTTGCCTAAACAAGACTACCACCACCATGTCGCCATTCATCCAGCCGGCCGGTGACTTAACACCCGAGCTATATAGAAGCTACCCCTCTCCAGCTGCTACCCAACACCCCGATTTCGTCAGCCAATGAGTGTAAAGGTAGCCGCCCGGCAGAGTGTAAATACGGAGTCAGAATTTGACTCGGGACCAGTCTTCATTCCTTCACCGCACTAGCAGCCGAAGCAACTGATTAGTCTGCACAACCAATCTTCAGTCTTCCACTGCACTTGCTGCCAGAACTGACCAGTCTGCACATCTCCACTGCGCTAGCTGCCGAGAATCTTACCAGCTTCCTTCCAAGCTCTACCTTCCTTCCTTCCCCGCACTTTTAGTGCCAGAAGGAACACCTAATCCTTGGTCTCTTCGCTGATATCATTCCTCTCACACCCTGCTTAGTAATCCAAGCAACATGCAGAAGAAATTAATGCCAAGTCGTCTACACACTAGACACTGCGGCCCCTTCTGGACAACAATGGTTTAGGGAGTAGTCAAGACCATGTCTCCTCTACCTGGCTTGTGTAGGATTAGCTTCCTGTAAACTCTTAAACATAGGAGGTAGTGCGTCACAACATGTTTACTTCCATTCACATGGAATAAACATTGTGTCTGAAACCGATCCTAAAGTACCACGTTCCTGTAGACATAGCACCTTTCCTAGTTGATCTCTGCCTTGAGAGAAATGCAGAGGACCCCAGGAATCATACTCAATCTAGTCAAGACACTAAATGCTTAACCCACACATTAGCAATGGCTAAACTTTCTGCATATTCTGGTAGGCAGAATGGTAGAGCCCATTCACCGGTATTCTTCTTTCAGACCAGCTTGCCAGTTCAGTGCTCGCCCTTTTTCACCGCACTTTCAGTGCCAGAAGGGGATATTCTCTGGATTGGGAAGACTGCTGGAACATACACCCACATGTAGGGACTATGGACAGCGAGTCCTGATTTTCAGTGTTCATTGCATTTGGGAACTGAGCACTGAAATAAGGTGACCGCTTTATAGGCAGACACGTGGCACGACACGCTGTAGTCACACACTGCATTTAACCTTACAGATGTGAGCGTGTGTTGTGTACTCCAGATGCCTTATTCCAGACATAGTAGACTCTGAGGAAAAGTAAAGCAGGGGCTAATTCCCTCCATGCATTTACAAGAGCTGACCCCTGGCCTCGTCACCATCGGCCTCACACCCAGGGAACAGGCTCAGACCCTGTGCCATCTTTTCATCACTGTCACTACTAAGATACCGAAGAATCTGTTCAAGGACCCAACATGCTTGAGCGAGGACCCGTGGCTCGTCGAGTACCTGAGCCAGCAGGACCGACCGACAGTTCCCATCGCCTATCTCACACCAGTTGCTGTCTCCACCGACAAGACCAACTCATATCCAGCATCCACAAGTACCTGCAGTGCTGACATGGATAACTGTTCTGCCACAAGTTGGTCCTCGCAGAAGTAACACATGTAAGCCAGGAATAGCACCCAAAGCACAAAGTGTGAAGCGAAAAATTATGTTGCCGGAACCAGACTATGCCCTGTTGCAAAGCTACTAGGCCATATCTATACACTGGGTGAGCCCCAGTTCCACAATTTAGATCAGAGAACCCAGCCCAGATAAGGTGCACCTGATTTAGTACCCGACAAAACCAGCCTTACTTGAAGTAGTGGTCTCCCAGTCGACAGGACATCACACGTAGTAATGAGCTATATCGTGAACAACTCAAATATGTTAACAGGGATTGTAGGCTTAATAAGCAAAATATTAGTCATATGAACTAGCATTAATACAAACATATTTATATAAAGCTGACCTAAATATGATTATAGCCATCAATTGTGAACATTTATAATTAATGCTCTTTGAAATATGTAGCATTCTTTGACAAGCTGAAAAAGTAAACAAAGCATTTAACAGTTTAAAGGTAGAGGTAGAATGACAGTGTGTTTACATGTAATGGAAGGATACAGAAACCAGTACTCTAAAAAAAAAAATTCAGAAAAGTATAAAGGCCTGTCCCCACTAAGCAAACAGGTTCAGTGAAAATGTTTGTGATGATTGACAGGTGAAACAAACACTGTAACCCCCACATTCGGAGTTTGATTTCAAGTCGAGTCGCTTTGAAGCATTGATTGTACTAGGGATTCAGAGGTTCTCAAAGGGAGAGTCACTAAGAAAATAAAAACTTCAAAGTCAGAAAATTAATAAGGTCTTAACCTAAGCTCAGAGCTAGTGGATCAATGGGAAAATAAATAATGTAGACTACCAGGCCCTCAGTTCAGGAAAACAACTCATTTATGAATCTTGAGTCGTACAAACTAGATTTGTGTGCATCGAAACAGCTTTCTAGAGTCCAAGTTCAATTTTGCAAAATAATAATTAAATTCCTAATAGACAAAATTTAATTTATGTATAGACTATGGCCAGAAGGTCTATAGTATTAAACTATAGGTTCAAATTCCTCATTGGCCTTTTACAAAATATACATTCACTTTTAAAAACGATACACACACCAATATTTTTTAGGAGACCGGTCTGTGTTGATTAAATTACTTTATCCATTTAAGAAATATTGGTTAGAAATTCTGCTGATACTAAGTTTTTTGGAATGCAGCTCCCGATCATGAAATAATGATTTTCATTAATATTTCCAGTGTTTGGTATTCAAAGTTAAAGATGACCTATCGATTTTCATGTGAAAATATCAAAGTACTTGACAGGTAAGGTGTTGTCGAAAGCTGCGTTCCTGATCAGGAAGTGTAATTTCGACATGGTTGTGGTCGTATTTATTGCAAACGGGCATAAATTTTATAATACATGTGGAACATTATTATATGCATCTAATAGTAGCAACATATGTTCGGAAGTATGAATGCTACACGACTGTATTGCAAGTCCATTTTGTGTGTGTAGAAATCGAAGAGTGGTTATGTCACATGGTTGCTAGTATGTAGAGAAATATGTTTTGGGTTCGGGCCTCACCTGACAAAAGTTATTATTTCTCATATCAAAAATAAATTTATTCCTACATGGAATAATCAAATTAATTAACTGACAGCTTCTATCATTGTATGAATAAATATATAAACTACACAGTTTAAGTAAGAAGCACTTTACTTCACTAGTGGCAATGGGAATTCGTGTGTTCCTATAATAACCAATGAACCACTTTTAATGTAAGATTTGTGGTTAAGGTCAAACAAAGTTTTAAGCAAACTTTATAGCGTAGTTTTGTTTATTTAAACAACATATGTATCGTCTACTATACATTTTATGTACCTATATAGCAATGAATTCATTTAAATGGACTGTTTGATGGTACTACGACATTACAAATTACCTCATGTTTTAATAGTAATTTTTATACGTTGACACACAACGCACTGTACGACTATATATCACACACTATTTCACCTCATCTAAACGTACCCTCACCGCAAACAAGACGGGGGTTAAAACAGTGAGATTGGTACGTGACTACAGGATACGCCCTTGCAGCGAGGAATGATATATTCAAGACAAATCTTCTGTCCAGCTTGTACTGATCACTGTCACTCCAAGTCTGAAACCACGTCAACCCCCCGCCACAAAGGGAGATTGTACTATCGGCAGAACCACCAAGCCAAGCTGCCTAAAGGTCACGTAGTTCTACAGCGTGTCAAGGAAGGGCACCAGTACTTAAGTACAAAGCTTACCGCCTCAGCAGATCTCCACAAGCGGAAGACTCCAGCAGACAACTCATGGGTGTGGGGCTCGGCAACCCCATCACCACAATACGCCCTAAGAAGTCTGTCTATGCCTCCCCCACCACTCTAACTTGGGCCGGAGGCAGCCACCAGCAGATTGCTCTCGAATACGACTTGTTTCTTCCACAGCTCATCCTTGAGCCAGAAGAAGCCTACTCCTGCAGCTTGCTCTACCAGAAGCTCTTCAACAACTGTGGCAATGCCCTCAAGACCTTCTGGTGACTCCCCACCTCCAGATCCGGGAGACATCAACGGCAGCCTTGCCCCCTCTGTTAACGGCAATCACTACTATCCCTTCTGGTAGTGATCGACGACTGTCCCTTCCATACATCCCAATGCTCGCCTTACCTGCTGGTAATTGAAATCTCACACTACTACCCTTCTGGTAATAGTAGTCAATGGTCCCTTCTGGTAGTAGTAGTCAATGGTCCCTTCTGGACAACTGATAGCGATAGTTACTTAGCTACCTAGTTGTATAGCCTTATTCAGATCAAGAACAGGTCTGCTTCACCTGGGTTCTCATAAGTTACTTCCCATTCAACTCAGGAATAGTTTAGGAGGTAATACGGACCACAGTGTATATTATTTATGGAATATACCAGAGTGTATAGCCAAGTTGGTTCACAGAATTCCTGTACAGCAATGAAAAAATCAATGTCCATTTGCAGCTTCCAAGTACCCTTAATGATAATGATGCTCACAGAAAGTTACAAAACAAACATTAAAAATAACATGCATTTCCTCATTATTTCAAATACAGTTCACCAAAATACACGGATTGATAATGCTTAAAAGAAACATATCAAATTCAATATTTATGTACCGGTGTTTGCAAATATTAACATGTTACACATAAAATAAACTTATGGTCTGCCTTTTCCACTGAAAACATCTAATACAGTCAGTGACATTAATATAGGATGGGATGGATTTTTTTTACTACCAGTAATTAATAAGTCAATACTGGTAGAATGTTTATTGAATCAAGTGCACGTTTGTGAAATCCAAAGCTGTCCTGTATCAAAAATTATGTCTTATTAATAACATTTATTTAGTATGGGGAGAGAAAATGTTAATCGTTCTGTCCTGCAATTACTTGTAAAAAAGTGTGTTGTTTCATTTTACACAAGACAATGTGGCACTAGTTCTTAAATTGTGGTGAACAATAAGGAGTTGGCAAGTATTTCAAATTCGAATTGAACAAAATGTTGACACTACATACTAAGGCCGAGTTCGATCTGATAATTTTAAGTAATTTGGGATTTCTTTGGCTTCAGCTCCGATGCTATCAGCTTGTTATGCACTCATAACAACACATTGTATGTAAAATTCTGATAATTTATTAAAGCGACAGTAATTATATTCCTGTTATGCAATAAAACAACAAGCATAGCAAACTGCCGCTTTATGTAGGTGCATCAGTCAGTCATGTGCAGGGACACACACACTGCCACCTTGCAAGTTTGTCAGCAGGTGTCTGCATGTAACAAGAGCAGAAACCTTCAATTAAATCAATGATAGACATACAAAACCATCTAAAATAAACTAAATGTTAATGAAATAAGCAGAACTGGTAAATTTGACATTTCTTCGAGAGAAAAGTGATACCTTTAATAAAAGTTAAAAACTGTCAGGCCTACTTCTTTGAAAAACAAAATCTGTAACTTTTGTGTTTTCTATTCAAATAGACAAGTTCTTCAACATGTTATTCCACTTTATACAAGTGGGTAAACAAGTGTTCACTACCACTAACACTGTTCAAATAACATGACAGTGTTTCAAGTGCATCTACTGCTTCTTTGTATGTTGTACTGGTTTGGGTTCTTCATCTTAATCATCACTGTCCTCATTCAAAACTTTGTTTTGTTCATTAGCAGTCTTCTCTTGAATGTGATCATTAATTATGTCATCTAATGACTGCATTTCGGATGTAACAACTGTATCATCAATCCTGACAAACTCTTCAAAAGTAACGCTACTTCCCAACACTTCCCACTGTCCAGGTCTGTCCTCAATTGTAGCATCTGACTGGATAAACTCTACTTTCTTGAAACAGTTCCTGACTGTGATGAGATCAAACTGAGACCAAGCCCAAGCAATGTAATGTAGTGCAGTCAGTACACTGATTTTCATTGTGCTTGGATCTTGAGAACACTAACATTGTGAGTGACTTCTACACAAGCCACCTCCTGTACTTTGCTTTGAAAGTATTGTTACGTGTTGCAGCTGGCGCTGACTCAATTGCCCCGCGCCGTAATCGGAGACCCACTTCGCCCTCCCCTCTTCCTGGAACGATGCGTTCACAGCCTCCTGAACTCCCTCCTGGGAATACAGTGAATGCTGACAGCGGCGAGACTTGCTGACGTCACAGACCTCTCGCCTGCTAGAGTTTCCGTTACGTTTAGCAATGAGAGAAGAATGTTCTGGTGGGACTGGCTGGTGCCTCAGCAATGCATCACGCGAGTTGGGGAAGGTTCTAGGTGGCGGCCTAAGACCTATATATACTGCCGCAACCCAGCAGTCTTTGATGGGAGGCCGGCTGGTCGGGTATGTGCGAATAACGTGAAGTGTGGATGATGACAGGAGATTACGGGACAACGGAGAGTGAGGTGTTTGTGGCTTGAATGGACGAGAGGGTGTGAAACCGACGAGTGAAGCCTACTGTACATGAGGGTGCTTGGAGGACTCTAGAACATTGCGACTGGCGGGACATGGACTCAACTAAGGTGGGACTGAATGGAAGTGTAATACTGATTTTATTGTAAATACTCGAACAGTCAAATATAGATGCATAAATTTTAAAATAATTGAATTGGTTGTTACACTGTTTATTGGGAATGATCTTTAATTATTTAATTTCATTGACTTCTTTGTCATAATTATAAATTTCATTAATTGGTGTCAATTATGAACAGTAAGTGATTTCAATTCATTGTGAGAATTTGAGTTTTGAGAATGATTTTATTGTAAATACTCGAACAGTCAAATATAGATGCATAAATTTTAAAATAATTGAATTGGTTGTTACACTGTTTATTGGGAATGATCTTTAATTATTTAATTTCATTGACTTCTTTGTCATAATTATAAATTTCATTAATTGGTGTCAATTATGAACAGTAAGTGATTTCAATTCATTGTGAGAATTTGAGTTTTGAGAATTTTGTTGTAGTTATTGTAAATAAAATTTGGAAATTATAATTAATCATTTTATTTGATTACGACCTCCATACCTGAACAAATTTGGTATAACCCACTTAATTTCTAGAGAGAGAAATTTAAACACTATGTATTATTCCCAAGTCTAGCATTTGCAGTTCACTGGTGCAGTTTGGTGGAAACAGACAGACTTTAATGTATCTCGAACTAACAATCTGTGTATGAGCAGCACAGTTATCAATGTAAAGAAGAATCTTGCAGTTTTGCACCCCCGTTTTTGCATCTAATGTATGCAGCTGCAGTGTAAACAAGTCCCTCGTCATCCACGCTTTCTTGTTAGCATGATATTTTGTAGGCAAAGTTTGTACTCCTTTAAAACAGCGATTTCAAAGTTTTACCTACAACAGATGGTAATTTTTCACTGCCATCACAGTTTGTAAACAGTAAAACAGTTAAACGCTGCTTGCTATACTTCCCACCATGACCACTTTCTCCACAGAAACTCAATGTTTTATTAGGCAAAACCTTGAAGAAAAAAAAAAAAAGGACAGTTTCACATGCATTGAAAATATTGCTAGGTTCGTACTCGCTCACAAGGGACGGTAGTTTCTCTTTCCAGTTTTCCACAGTCTCAGGACCAATACTTTTACTTTAGACACACCATGTTGTAGACAATATTGGAGTTTTTTAAAACGGTCAATCCAGCCATTAGAAACTGCTAAATCCTGGATGCTGAGAAGAGCTGCGATGTGCAGGGCTTTCTCACAGAGTAGTTTCCCATCCACGGGGAGACCTGCAGCACGTGTGTTGGTTGAATCATTCTTTTACCAAGAGATCTAGTTCCTCGAAAGGCAATGTTTTGATGGCCATAATTTTTTTTGCCATCTGTCCTGTTCTCTGCAACTTCCTCTGTCTATCGATGCTCTCATTTTTACAATTGTGTTGATGGTTGAAACGGACATCCCGAGTTTGTTTGCTAACTATGCAAGCATACCGACATACTCGTCTGACTGGTTAATGCCTATCTTATGCTCGAATTTTAGCGGTTTTTGTTTTCTGCTTGTCGACTCCATTGCCGAACATGCGATTTGTTCAGAAATCTATATGAAACTGAACAGTTACCACGTACAATAGACTTTCATGGCTGCCGACGCAAAGTAAATAAACACCCAAACGTAAAAAAAAAGTGTATGCATGTTCACGAAGATGACACCACCTTGCATCACCAAAAGCGTGCCTGTCTGACATGGCATCGATGCTAGCGCCGAAGCGCTACTGGCCATAGACAAAGTGCACTGTCTTCACGTCTGTTGTGCAATTTTTGGTACTTTTTTTACGTTGGCACTCTGCAATAGGTAAATAAACAAAATGTTTTATTACAGATCAAGTATTCAAACATTAATTTTTATGATTTAAAACTGCAACAATTTTGTGCATTTGGCATTTTTCACCTCTCAGAGTTTATTGAAAAAGTGTAAGATGCAGGAAATAAATTATTTTATTAGTGCTCAATCCAGGAAAATTAACTATTGTAAATATAGCACTATTGACGGGACCAAAACAAATTGGTGCACAATATGAGAAAACATGAAGCAGGAACTTATCGGGGTTCTACTGTGCATCTAAGCTTCTTTCAATTTTTTTATGAGTATTTTATATACTAGGAGCAAGTACGGACTCACCCTGCATTTTCTTAAAACTTTTAATAAAAACTTAATTATTTTTAGCTTTAATTTTGAGAGTAACTTTATTTTACTTTATGTGTTTACCCTTTTGTCATTTAAAGGAAAGTAATTTAATTCACATTAAGAACACTTGGTTCATATTAAAGTCACCAGTAAAAATGTCTGCTAGTAACAAACCAAAGTGTAACAAGTAACGCATGCCACAAAGGCAAAATACACACAGCCATAGAACAGCAAACCAAGGCCTGCATCTAAGGTAGTTCATCGGGAGTGCCCTACTGCAGGTATACAAATTCACACCTTGGTTAGACCAGACATTCTACTTCTCCTTCATAGTCTGCAAAGGACGGAAGGAAAATTGAACATCCTGCAACTGATGTAACCTCAGGTGGGTGCCTCACCCAAGTCTCAGACAAATACATATATATACTACCCTCAATCTGTCCCAGTCTGAATAAAGCTGGGCAGTGGGTGTTGAGATCAACTGCACTGATTCTTCATTTGACATATTAGGATCGCCTTATTTACTTCTTTCTCCTCCTGGTATTTCATTAGTAGCTCAATGCCTTATGCACAGCATGGGGCAGGCAGAGTAGAATACACAGATGAGCAGCTGTCAGAGAAACCATAAGAGCATTAAATACTTTAAATTCTGAGAACATTAAGAAAATTAAATCTTGAATTACTAAGAACTCTGACTTGTCAGTAATTAATCTTGTTGTGAGATTAGTGGACAACTTCGTCACAAGCAGGAAACCAACACGTCTCACAATTTACAACCATCGCCTTCCAAAAAGGGAATAGCTTTCTCTGACTATTGTCCTAAGGTGTAAACCACCTATGTCCTCTGCGAAAACTGATTTCACATTTTACTTTGAAGTATCTGAGTGCTTAAGACTCAGGCGTCCAGTATAGAGGAACGCAGAGTTCACTTTAGGGTTAACCCCTCTTTCACATTGATCTGGACAAAGGTAGAGCTCCATCATCTTCCCAACGAGGACCACCGACCTAGCTGGCATTTAATTTGTGTTTATTTCTGAGCTAACCTGGACCAGTCTAGTAACCAACGAGGTAAAGAGCAGATAACCCAGAAGGTGTTGGAGAACGGGAATCCAGATGCGCTTCTGGAGGGTAAGCACTCTAGCATCCACAATCAAAGTCCCCCTTTTCCTTGATAATATTAGAAAAGGAAGTACTCCACAGGCTTAAAACTGGCACCCAACATGGGACCTAAACAGCAATAGTTCAGACTAGGCTGTTTAGACTAGATCAGTCACGCCGAGTGTACAGAAAATATTAATCTTCCCCCTCCCTGCCCAGGAGACATAAACAGCAATAGTTCCGACTAAGCTGCATGAACTAAGTCATATATACCCTGTAGTCCTGTTAGTACTTTAGACAATAGCACTCACACTGATCACGCCTTTGAATCTAAGGGTAGGCTTCAAAATAGCGATCATCATGAAACTCTAAATAGGAATCGTTTGAGCTAAGATGTCTTAGTCTGCCACACTCTTAGAGTTCACCAAAAACAATCCCCATCCCTCAAAATGCCTCTTTGAAGCAAAGCTTCAAAAGAGCATTCCATCGAAGCTGTATTTGTTCAGACTAGACAACAAACCCTGCCTGAAATGCTAGTTCACAAAGGACTTGCCTTAACCTCAAGACTTAGTGTCCACGTCCACAGCAGATACTGGCACTAAACCTTGACACATAAGGGTTGGTTTAGTATTAGTTTTAAGATAGATGAGTATCTTAAAACTATACAAACTCATCACCCATGCACTGCAGCATGCAGCCGAAGTTGCCACATTTGCATCCCCCCCCCCCTAGACACTCGAGTTAAGAGCAGTCGCACGACACATATTTTAAGGCTTCAGGGAGTCATTGTGTAAATACCCTGTGGCACCCATTTATGAGTCAAAGTCATCATGTTGGACTCGGAGCAGAGTAGACGTGATGAAACTTAGGTTAGGACCTACGAACAGTCTCCCTCCACGAGCCGAAAGTGCGCCGTGGACACATGTCCCGGGACCGGGGAACACATTCATTGAGCACACTGTAGTCAGCACTTCTACTATGCCTGTTTAGGGTGGGAAGATGCACCCCAATACATAGACTGGACTACCACTGTGTAACTTGTCATAGGCAAGCTTAGATGATGTTGGATAGAATGCCAAGGTCAAGGCACTCATACTGTCCAATGTATTGGCTGTGCATCGGAATTTCACTAAGCTTGTATCGGGTGGCCAGATGAGCATAACACACATCCGGGACTCTTATACCAGTAGGAGGTATGCAGCCTCAAGCACCATCCCCCTAATCCCGGAGCTACCCACAGCCCAGGATCAGGCCCAATCTCCACCAAATTCCATCTACCTGAATTCGGGAGTAGACAGCACAAGGACCCGATCGCACTCCGTAAGCAGTGGGTGAGTCGAACCCACAGCCAGCTGGCCGGAAAGGCGAAAGACTGGTGGAAGAAGTACGAAGAATTTATAACTGAATAGGAGTAGCTAAGAACGCGCCTCATTAACCAATTTTCTGGCGAGGAGGCAATAGACCCCGTCATTACAGAATTCCACACATTTGCAGACATCTCAGGAGGAAGAGATTTATAATCATTGGAAAGAACAGTTATTCTGATGTATATATCCCCTAGGAGAGCAAGTCTACGTACAAAATATTACACGCACCCTCCTCCCTGGATATAGAAATTTCCTACTTCCACCAAAGCCTCGCTCAAAAGATAAGCTTATGAAACGAGTGAGGGAGATTTAGCATAACAATAAAGAGCTGGAGTTAAGCGACAGGCTGACGCGTGCTGCCGCCAAAGTCATTGCTCCTCCTCTCCCCACACAACTGACGGCCTGTGCACCACCCCCTCTTCTCAAACCCCCTCCAACTCCTTGTTGGTTCTGTGCAGGGCGGCATTGCCACTGGGACTGCCTGACCCACCAAGGTCTCGAGAGGGGAAGGAAAAAAACAAGAGTACTAGACAAAACATCTAGACCCCTGCATAATAAAAATATGAACCAGGCGAGAAATGCAGATGCGAAGAGGTTCGCAGAGCAACCGCCCCAAAACTCGAGCGGACCCCTACAAATCAAATATTAGCATGGGGCGAGCTAATAAGACAATCCCCTGGGAGGCACGCACCAGGAGGGCTATACCTCTTGTCAAGCAACTAAAAAACACGTCACCAGAGAGCAGGCATTCTCAACCGCAGGATCACTGTAATGAACATCCAAATGTTCCAAGCAGTAGAGAAAGATGAGAACGAGTTTGTACCTTTTCAAATGCACAAGATCAAACTCCGGACTCCTCCGAGGAGACTAACACCGGCAATAGAGAAGGGAGAATCGCCACCTCCCAACCCCGTTTGGATGTCAGTCCAGTTGCCTAGTAGAGGTGGATCACCCTTATGAACCCTTCCCTCTACTCCTACCCCTTCAACCCGTTCTTTATTGTGATTGGGTACAAAGGCACATACCGCATTATCAGGCTGACCTGTGATGATTATGCAAGGATGGACGCAACTCCGCATCAGTCAGAGATGCTAGTGATGAGGGAGATTCACCTCCAGTATCCAGGGCAACGGAAACCATGGCATGTTTAAACCAGGCCAAGCGTTTATGCCCGACACAGGAGAGCATCATATTCACTTTCATTATCTCTCCCGTAACAGAAGAGAACGATGATTAAAGCTTGACGTTGCAGTTTCCACTACCGCCCGGCTGACAATTCCCCTCTAGCAGAGAAGCCAGTATTTCAGGGCCTGTTTCCATTCCCACCTTACCACGTAGAGACAAAGTTGGACACCAGAGAATATACTCCGCTAGGAACTGCGTCTGGGGCTGCAGATTATAAAATTCCTAGTCTCGAAACACTCCCACCAGCCGTCACAGAGACGGCTGCCAACACCATGGTCAACCAAGCAAAGGTGCACCCAGCACCTATGGTCCAGACCATCACCCTTGAGGACAAGGGACCAGCAACGCATTACGGGACTACCACCCAGGCAGCCCTACGAGAGTACGAATACGTAAGCGAGGTGCAGACCTCACCAGTTCCCCACCTATCGAGATCCTGATCGCCCTGTTGGTCATGGAGGACCCGGACAGAGCATGGACACAACTGCTGCAAGGCCCAGGAAGCGTAGTCGCCACTCCACTGACCAGAGGCTAGGATCACCAATTAACCACTGAGGTGCAACAGCTACAAACACCCACTCCAGGTGACCAATGCAAGGACATCCAAGGAAGAAGGCAAGTTTCCTACTGACCCGGTGGACATGGATCACACAGACCTCCACCCGGTAACCCACGTAGACGCCAACAACCAACAGAGGGAACAGTTAGCCCACGTAGACGCCAATAACCAACAGAGGGAAGAGTTGACACATGCACGCCACACCCCCTATATTCATGGCCACTATCGAGAAACAATGGAGACCCACCAGGAGATTCAAGTGATCAGCATCAGCACCCCGAACCCCAGAGAAGCGAGGTCTTCACTCCTTGTAAGAGACAACTACTGATGTTCGTAATGATGCTTTCAATAATCTTGAAAACGTTCTAAACATAATTGAAGAAAATGATCCAGATAAATAGAGAAGTTCTTGAGTTCATCAAGTTGTTGAAGCAGCTGCTATGTGGTAGTTCAACTGTCACTAAATAACTTTTTCTGCAAAGCTGGTAAGTCATCTAGGCCAGGTAACAGCGATTGTTAAACAGGCTACGTACTATTCTTAAAGAGCTGAATATGTATGCATATACACACTTCTATTAGTCAAATATTTATATGTAAAATATGTCTTTTCAATTGCTTTAACTCTTAGCTATATATTTAAAAACTTTTAAATTACTTTAATGCATAAACTTGTTTCTTAGTGTGCAAAATAATTTTTTTTGGGATATATTTTTTTGTTTAGTTAAGTATTTTTACCATCTAGGAACAGAGCCACATTTATCACATCTTAAGGGTTCAACTTTTATTCAATTAAACTTACATACACAGAATTAGGAACACTTGTCCTAAAGTAGAGGACTGCCTGTACACAATTATTTTTCTTTTTCCCCCCAATAATTATTGGTTTGAAGCTCAGGTCTTGAAGTTTGTAAATGAAATATTCCAATTCCTGCCTCATACCAATGGTTAACATGCAGAAGGTAAACTTTAAAATTGTAAAATATATGATCCCATTATAAAACTTTGTACAAACAAAGTTGAAATATGTAAGTTTGAGAGCAAATTTTTTGAAGAGGGATATTCAAAGTCAACTTATGGATTGGGCAACCTTGAAAAGAATTCACTCACAAAAGTGATCTTATATCTATCATATTTATAGCTTAAGTAACAACCAATTTTGTAATCAGTTGAAAATTGAAAAATGTGAAAGTTGAACTTAAAAACTACATTACCAAAAAACTCTAAACATTAATGTGTTACTATCTCTGGTAGTACATTATATGAACATAATTGGAAAAAAAATTTATAAGATGGTCAGGTTTAAAGATGCCAAATTTTTGGATCACTTGACATGAAATGACCCAAATAAATTACAAAATTTATAAAAAAAAAATGCAAGTAAAAAATTAATTTTACCAAAAAAGAAGATATTTAAATTTTCTGCAGAACCAAAATAATATAACTGGTTTTAAGGAATTACGAAATCAGTTATACTCAGGGTAAACTTTCAAAAGATTCAATTTAAAAAATGTGAAGAAACTGTAAATGTAGTATACCCTGTCAGACCGAACAAGACAATTATTTGTGGTTTGGAATTTGTTTTAATGAAATTTTTAAGTATTTTTTACTCTAATTGATCAGGTTATTTGAATAAAAAATTTATACAAAACAATTATCTTGAGAACATTGTGTACGGCGTAGCCGATTTGTGCAAGGTTCTCACAGTGATATGAAAATTAAACATATACATATTTTAATTATACACAAGCAATACCAATATCATGCCCAAAATGTAAATGTTCAAACAGTTACCACAATTAGATTTTTTTCTTCAAAACCACAAGGGAACAATGGAGTACCTATAACATTTGTATAACTTTAAATTCATCTTCATAGTTTCCACAAGTTTAGAAAAAACTGTACTGTTAATGTTCTGCTTTTGTGTCCACCAGAAAAAGAAAATTACAAGATGTACTCACGCTTGTTTTCAGTCGTTTGTCCTTTGGCGGAATTTTCAGCTTTGCTTTCCAGCCCATATCATCAACCTTCTCCACGCTAAAACAAAAGTCCCTTGTGTGCATATCATATTCACAACAAAACAACCTACAAGCTAAAATATATGCTAGATTATGAAATCTGGGTAAAATTCTATTCTCAAAGGAAGCATAAGAATGGAACTTTCTGTTGAGTATCAATGCTTGTAATGTGATGAACACCTAAAATGCAGAATAATTATTGTATGTTCAAATAAAATTTTGAATGTGGCTTTTCATATTATATCAAATCAGAAATATATGTATTACACACTCACAATTCAGACAATTTCTGTGATGAAGTTTTCTAAGAACAATTGCTTATAATATTATTTGAATGCAAGAATTATGTAAGTACTGTTTTACAATTTAAATAATTACAGAAGCATGTGAATGTATCAATTCCTACGTATATAAAATAACAAAAAATATTGAATCATTTGCCAGTAAATGTTCCAATATTAATGCGCCTAAGTCTCTGTCAAAGATAAAAACAAAAAAGTCTTTTTTTGCAAGGAATGAGCAATAGCCCTTGCCATGAAAACTTTCTCCACAGAACATTGACCTGTCTCCCATCTGCTCATAACAGCTACAACATATGTGCCCACATGAACAAAAAAATGACTATTCTACTACTGTACAATTTTATTTTGTAGCACTTAGCAGCTTAAACTTTAAATTAATTCGCTTTTCCAGTACATAATTGTGAAGTCCCATCTCCTTTCCTTGTCTATTTGTTCTTTACATTTAATTACCAATAACTTCATTAGATTGTCTACTATTATTACCCAAAATATTAAAATGTCTGTTACATTACATTTAGGCATTTTCTGTTGTAATTTCTATATTATATGAAAGGAAATGTAAATATAGTTGAGAATTGTAATAATGATTTTATTCAGGACCACAGTATGGCCATTAATTATATTGATCTGCAATGCGGTCAGTTACATGACTTTTTTTGGTGAAGACTAAACCTTCATTCTTTTTCCTTCAAGCTACCATGATGTGTTATCACATTTGAGTAAACGTTCATTGGGCAAAATTAAGTATTGGTTCTTTGCATCACCACCTGTGAGAAACATTAGTTAATAATATTTTATGTGATAATTTGGAGTTAGTTTTTCCTATTTTTGTAATATTTATGAATCGTGCTACTTTGGCAGTATTCCCTATTCTACACTGAGGTTACTGATCAGCATAATCAGCATTTAGAAACGCCAACAGTCAGTGGTCTCAAGTGGCAGAACACTCATCAGCAGTTCCAGCAGTAGAAATAAATGGCGACTGCTATGTTTGAGTTTATTGTCATGTCATTATCAATGGATGTGTTTTTCTATGATAGGGGGATTGATTTGTAATAATATGGGTATTCAATTCAGGGGAAAATTATTGAATACTAACCCACTCGTACTCTCTTTGCATCCTATGCAGATAACAGTTTCTTAGTTATAAATATTGTGTACCCCTGCCATGGTTACTTGTCTGCAATTGCCGAGACTACCCTACGTTCCGCACATCACTGGTTTCAGCAAGAAATGTAGCCACCACCCCAGACACCATGACTCGTCAATGACTCATCAACAGCATCAGTGAACAAAGGAACTCTAGTCAGCAGTCTCAGCTGCTGACAGTAGAAAAATTAACACTGCCTTTATAGTGCGGTCCACCACCTATGGCTCGAGTACCCAGCTCAGCAAACAAAATTGTGGAGTTTTATGTAGCAGTATTTACCAATTTAAGCTTTTTATTTGTTTTTCCAGTAAAATTTATGACTAAGTCCTATCCTTTGCCCTCATTTTTTATTTATTTCCACTGTTAATTATCAATGATTTCATTAAATTGTTATCAACTGTTATCTGAAATGTTAAAATGTTAACATTCCTTACATATTTGCGTTTGTTGTTTATGTCGTACTTTTTTAAATTGGCTCTCTAATATAATCTATTCAATTGTTTTTGCAACACGAAGAATGACACTAACTTCCGGTCGTAATTTTGGAATAAGTTAAATTTCCCTTTTGTTATATAATGTTGCTTATGGTGAAAATTTAATTCTACATTTTGTGACTAAAATAACGGATAAAAGAGAAAAAGTAAGAGAGAGAAAAAGAGAGAGAGGACGTGCTTTATCTTTTGCCAGAAAATTTCCACTCTTGTTGGAGTTATGTCATATGAGGGGAGGAAAGATGGTACAAGGCTGAGAGAGACAAAGAGGGGAGAAACAGAGGACGCTAGGTCACCACACTCGTTGCTATGGGTAATCACTTCCCCTCTTGCTGGAGGAAGTAGACAGCCAGACTCGCTCACAGCACGGCTGCAGTGTCAACTGAAAATAGTTGGTGGATGCGGTTTATCATTATATTTATACATGTGATAACAATGCATTGAGTGTCAACTGTATATACATAAATGTTCATGTTTAAATGAATGACAAATTCTAGTCGTGCAGAACAGACACCTTGTGTAAGTTTTGTTTACATAAACGATGTATGAAATAGAATGTACGGTTATCTGTGGACTGTCTGCACATGAAGTTTGTTCATCTATTGTTTAAATTTGTTAACACTTAAGGTATCATACACATTCTTACGTGTTTTTACGTATCCTCCGCTATAGAAATATACTAGTATGCCCTCTGTTACACCAATGGAGAAGGCCTATAACAGAAAGTAGCACAAATAAAGTATTAAAAGACTGGCTTTAAGTGGCAAATGTATTCAACTTTAATAATGGGATGGTTCAATGGTTATACAATAAATATTTTTACAGTAGTATATTTTGTACATTCATAGATAACACATCACCTTTGATACTAAATATTTTACAACAGTTTTAATTTTTTTACTGTTATAAATAAATTTCCGTAACCATTGAGTATTCAAATTCTAAAATATTCACGATTACTGTTAAATCATTGCACTGAAATTCATGTAAAAAAAGCACAAGTTGTTATAATGTGAGACTGTAAATGACTAATAAGTGCGAGGGATGGGTTTGTCATTCTTCAAAAGGTAATCTGCCTGAACTAGTCCAGATCTTTAACAGATTCAAAAAAATATTCCTAAAAAATATTAAATTAAATTTAATAAATGAATATTTTACCTATTCACTTTTTGTTTTAAAATATATTGCATTAGTGTTATAAAGTTGCCCACTAAAATTCTATCATAAAAAATGTAAACTAGTTTCGGAAACCTCCATTAACTTCACATAAAATAGAAAAATCTAAAAATAATCCATTCACTGTTACTTCCAACTTGTCCAAAGACCTGCTACAGTTGTACTTTCAGACTGTTCCTTTGCCTTAGGAAACAACCAAACATGTAAGAGTGAGTGATTGTTCAAGATTTTATTATTATTAAAATACAAGGATACTGGAAATAGATTATACTAAATTTGTTGCATATTATTGTTACAAAATAATTGAGGGTATCAGAGTATTTGGTAGTGCATCATTTGGAAATTTAACAAATAGTTTTTCAAAACATGTTCCTTTATTCAGTCGAGACCCTCAAAACACAAATACCTCAAAGTTACATTTTAAGAATCATATTTTTAGTACATGCATAATTGGTACAGCTCCTGCTCTGATGGAAAACATTCCTTCTGATAAAAAACATTGTAATGATGCAGTTAATACTTAATATGAAATTTAGCTAACTTTTGTTTTGCACGGAAATGTAATTGCTTATCAGTATTTCAGACATTTTGGCTGTGTTAGTATGTGTATTTAGCATGTATGTGCTTTTTCTGAATTCTTAGTTAAGACTGAAGCAGCAAATGGAGATGAGTTATGTTAGTGCACGTTCTTTCCTTAGAGAATTTGCTAGCAATTTATTAGTTGTTTGACGCTGTTCGGCTGCAGTGGGAAAGTATTTTGCAACAGGTTTCACACCAGTATCCAAAGGGATTCAGTATACCATGCCCTCATTTGATTAAGTTTTTGGCACCTTGGTGTTAGGAATGGGGGAAGGGCTCATGGCGGCATTAGCTGTGAGCGCCCTGACCAGCCCGCAAACACCCATGAAGATGACCTTTCATCTTTAACAATCGGTAAAACTTTTGTCTACTAAATTCTTTCCTGCGATGGGGCAAGTCGCTAGGGTGCCAGGAGGTAAAATTATGTATCGCATATCTTCAAATTATTCTAGCAATAACCGTTATAGATGTGCATTATTAATTAACTCTGTGATGCTGTTACAGTGATTCGCCTGGCTTGCTGTATTGCCGACTGTCTTAGACTCTGCATTTTGAAGGATGTGAACAGCTTTAACTTTAATAAAATTGACAGAAAATTATACAACACTTAGATTTTTCCATTTTTTTTTACTATACAGCCTTGTATTTAAGTCGCATGTGCCTGCAGAGGAAATCAAGCTATGATTTCAACTGGCTGGATTTCACATCTTGTAACATAACAACATTCTTTAATTACACTATATAAAATGTAGTTCAAAGATGCAAGACTTACAAAACAGACTGTATGTTATCCAAACAGATCCGTTACAAAATGCATTATATTATTTTTGAAACTGTCTATTGTCAATAGAGTGAAATCAGAAATATATAAATTGAATTCAATTATAAGCTTTAAGTTATTTAGGTATAGGCTGTTCATGGTAAAGTGCGCACTTTTGACACCATAGTTACTTTTTCCTTACAGCCATATATAATAATTTAACCACCTTTTAAAATAAATATTGCCATGTAAGTAATAAACACAGTGTATAACCCACAGCACTAAGAAGTTAACGTCTAGAGCTAAAGTAAAATATATTTATAGACTATTACTCCAAACGAGAAGGCTTTCAAAAGTGCCCGTGAATAGCCTATAACCTGACGGGCATGCAAAATTCGCATTTACAATAAAACAAATTTTTATGTTTTAAAACGAATAAACACTATTTTTAACTTTTCGTGATAATACTACGAAAAGTTAGGAAAAAGGACTTTTTAGTTGCAAATAACGTCCCATCAGTTTGATAAATTTTCATTCCACAAATTAATTAAAGAAGGGAATAAAGAAACTGAGAAATTAGGTCACAACCTCGATTTTGCTGGGAAGTCACCCCTACCAAGGAATATCACATGGTATTTCGCTCAGCAGACAAGATACAGGCTTTCGTTATATTTCAAAACATTTGTTCTCTATCAATATAGATACACTATATAAGTAGCCTAAGTTAACTACAGAATCACTTGTTTAACATCGGACTAGGTGCATTAACGTAAACAAAAAAATCCATAGAGATCATACAGCACTGTTATTAGTAACTGTCAAAACTTTCATGATGTTGAGTATCGATAGTAGCGCTGTGGGTCACTGCTAGTTACTAGTGCAACATTGTGTGCCTGCGACGAACAAATAAACCTTTTGGATATTTCTACAATCTTAGACATATTTTGTTAGACATAAATTTTGTATTGCCACATGATCCGGTTTGGACCGATATCACGTCTGGGGTGTGGGTGAAGTTAGTTTTGTTTGATTATTTGGGCTATTTGTATGATGTAAATTTCTTTTTAAAATGCTGAAACCCGCCATTAAAGAAAAGCAACATGTTGCAGAATTGTCCAAACATGGTTTGAATGCAAGTGACAATAACACTATATTTTGTCTATATATAGCGCACGCGCACTCTCTCTCTCTCTGTCCCAAGTCACATCAGTGACTTGGGACAGTAGAGACTTGTGCACAAAGCACAAAGTGGAAAAAAACAAAGAAAAAATCAGCTGAAAATTTGAAGATGAAGTTTGTGGTCTTTGTGTCTCATTTTACAATTGTTACTGTTATTTTCACGTGGTTTTGTATGTATTTACATAGATAACTGTTAAACTAAAAATTACACCGCTTTCACAAAAAATAACACCGATTTTTAAGAATAATAACCTTGACTTCTGTATAAAAATAAACACCAAAAGTGTATGCCCCTACCAATTGTTAAATGGTACAGTCAAATGCATATTATTTGTTAAATTTTTTAAAAAATGTGACAATTTTGTTAAACATGTGTCTTGTACAAGGAGAGAAGTGATTCGTTATTCTTCCTTGAGAAAGATTACAGTGGACTCTTGATGTACAGAAAACGCAATCATTGATAAACCACATTGACAATTTTCAGCGGTCCGGCAAAATTCCTATATAAATAACAATACATTCCAGCTTTTATTGTTTGTCTGACATTACGTTGATCAAAATATCTTCCAATCCCATTACCCAAGATTATCTACAATGTTTTAGGCTGGTTATTTACACAAACATCTAATAACTAGGTATGAAATACGTTAAAATGCACCGCTGATGATCAACCCTGCAGAAGCAGCTCAGTGCTCCAGTTCCGCTGATGGTTTCGGCCAGTAACTCTGCGATTTTGACACACCCTTCCCACTTACACGCCTCACTAAAGGGGAAGTGGTGACCTAGCAACTAATGTGGCATCCTTGCTTCCTCTCTTTGTCAGCTACGCAGTTTTCTTTCCCCCTTACATGCCGACCAGTGGAAAGCCGTTATATAGGGAAAAAAAGCTGTGCCCCCTCTCTCCACGGCCTCCCCTTACACGGCTGGCGAAAGTGCAAGCTGTAGAGTATATGAAACATTCATATGATCTCAGCTTAATGATACACTGTCATCCTGTTAAACACACCACACCTCACAGCGATCAAGTGCTCCACCAACTGATCCTTAACGTCACAACAGTCACATGTGATGGTAATCCAATTATAGAAATTTTTATTAAGATTACCAGTCACTCAAAATAAGTGCACCTATTATCACTAGTTATTCAAAGCAAACAGTTTTGCCTGAAAATGTTAGTCAATACATTTTGATAATTTTTTTTTTGCACAGATAATGTGGATTAAAAGATATCCCTCCCCCTGGCTATAAAATTGGTGCTTAGTTGTATATGGCATAAAATAAACATAATTTCTAAATAAAATATAAATTTAACTCAATAGCCTGCATCTCCCTAATAAAATTTAATGCCCAGAAGAGTACAATTCACCTCCGCTAGTCACCAAAATTTGTTTGAATATCAAGTGACTTAAGTGAAAATTTCAGATTATAGCAGGTGATCACAGTAGTACATTCATTTATATCAATACACACATCTTCTAAATAAACTGATAGAGGTGCCTAATTGATACACATTGTCAAATAGTGTGTAAGCACCAAGCCCAAGAGCAGCGTAACTCCCAACAGACGCAGGTGAACAGGGAAATCAGAGGATGTGGTTTTGAAGAATTATTTGAAACAGTCACAACAAAAATAATTTGAATCAACTTATTTTTTTCTGTATCAAAACCACACTTATTTTAAGTGAAATAATATAAATTACTTCACTATAGGCCATTCCCGATAAAGTGAGCACTTTTGAAAACCCTGCTAAAATTCTACTTTCTTGCCCATTATGTATTCTTCAACCACATGTAAACAAACATTGCCATGTGACTGCCATGTGTTAATAAACTCAATGTTTACATTTTAGGACTGCTAAATGTAACGTGTGTGTGTATTATATATATATATATATATATATATATATTTATTTATTTGTGTGTGTGTATGTGTGTGTGTAACATATAATTGTTTGGGTCATCTCTCAGCTCCGATAGACAAAAACATTTTCAAAACAATAAATTGAAAAATGAGCGCCCTAGCGATGAAGTTATGGAAACTGTAAAAAAGTAAACGATAAACTTTGGTGGTGAACAAGGACCAACACAACACGTTAAAAAAGGGTACACATTAGTTAAGCCAAAAAATAATTTTGAAGGGCAGCCAATTCCAGATTTTGAAATAGACTAGCACTAGTGCACACCCAAGGTACACCACCTTTTGTCACACAATTGACCAAAAAAATTTAAAAACTGTACTGCAAACTTAAAATTTGCAATGACAATGTTTTCTAAGCACCCCATCGCTCTGTAGCGTGACAAGTAAAACGTCAGCTCTAAAATATTGTAGCTATGTTTGGCCTCAGCTGACTGAAGTTAGGTGCAAATAAGCCATCAGGAAAAAAACATACATCCTGCAGGCATAAGGTATCGGTGTAACGTAGCAGATGTCTGAGGCATATAAAGTAGACAGAGCAAGGCCATGCAAGGACTTAAATAAAAAAATAATGCACGAAAGGGAGAGGGGAAGGCAAGGAGGCAAGGCAAGGCAAGGGGATCTGAGCCAAGCAAAGAGTACACCACTGCACAGAAGTAGATTGCGCTAATAAACTTAACGTGACGGCGCAAACGTGGCAGTATATAAAAGTATGTAATATATAAAAAAGAAAATAATCTATATTATGTGCATGTGTATGTACGTTTTAAGGATAGTTTTATATCCACCTTTATAAATGGAGATAAATATATTTAAACATACGCCTATAACATATATAAAATAAAAATAATTTACTCTAAAAATATAAACATAAATGCAATTGTGTATATGTAGACATAGTTTTTTTGACACAGTTACTCTGTGTTCATAACCTTCCGAAACCCTCCAAAAAAGAACTGAACATTTATAATGTGAATTAAAGTGGTAAAAGAAGGGGTATGCCAGGCTTGTAACTGGGACCACCTTCATTTGCACAAAATAATTCTAAAATAATGTATATTATTTATAGCTAAGTGAAATGCCAATCCAATGATGGCTACATATCCGGTGTCTCTTGTGGCACAAATGGATGCAACATTTCCTTTTTGTCAAACCCACACAGACCTCAAGAAACCAATTTTACAGGTAAAGTGTATGGACACTCTTTATTGTTGTGGTTCCTTCATAGCAATGACTGCAGAAAAACTGAAAACTTAAATGAGAAAAGTATTTAAAGAAAATTACTATAATTACAAAAACAGTTCAAGCGTGCAAACACAAAGCTGAAATAAATGTCTTATTAATGTACAACAAATACATATCCACAAATGACAGCAAAATGATAATGAAAAGGACAAATTATCAAAGTAATACTTACAGGCAAGTTACTGTGCCTAGCGATAAGTACTTGGTTTAACTTTCCTTGTTACTATAGCTGTGCATCAATAAACAGCCAATCAGAAGCCCCGACACAAACTATGTTATCAATTGAAAAACGTATTTACAAATTAAGAAAGTGTGTATTTTGACTTCATTCCTCGGAAGATATTTTCTTTTGTTTATTTATTAATAATTATCACAGCCACAGAAGTTTTGTAATGCTTTTTGGTAATGTTTAAAGTAAAGAATGAAATGTACATAATTAACCATTTTAAAAATGTCTCAGATCAAGAGGAAGACATTTATTTTTGAAAAAACGCACTACCAACTATGTACAGACCTTAATTTCTTCGGTACAAATGTAGCAACATAAGCAAACTAATATTGTTATATCAATTGTAGCCACGCCACTGTGCTTTTGTTTTTTGTATGTGCTTATCGCTTTAACTGTGAATGTGTTTGGTATATCAATTGTAGCCCGGCCCTTATTAAAAGCTAGCTAATACAGGTTCTTTAGAAATACTTAATTAAACACACACACCGCGTAATGTACTCTAACCTTTACAAAACATGCACTTGCAAGTAAACAGGAGCTCTGGGAGTCTGTGGTATTGATTATGTGGTGTAATTTTTAGTTAAATTAAATTTCAATAACTAAAATATTTTTGTGGCCAAAGTGGCAGATATTACAAACAATTATGTCTACTCAATAACGCATACTATCTTCGTTGATATTTCTCAAAAGGTAGCAAGTTGTCTTGTCGAACATCCATTTCAAAATTTAAACATGGAATTGTTCTATAGGCCTAACTGTTGACAATTAATTGTAAATACTTTCCAATTCTTATTACGACACGCATTACCAAATAAAACAATTAGGCCTACACTTGCATCACGAAAGAATGTCGGCAACAAGCATAGCTATAGGTATATAGTTAACAAAACCAGCTTCAAGATTTTATAGTTTATATGTTGAACACCTTTGGTGTAACATCAAACTGCGACAATTATGTTATGTTAACAATAGTAAAACTTAGCACTGTAACTTGGGATGAATAACTACATGAACACAAGTTTGAGGTTAGATTACATTACTACAATGATATAAAAACGTGTAAAATTAATGTATAATTATTGACTGCCAAATTTGCACTTGTTATGACAGATTTGAAAGAAAGGTTAAACAGATAGGCCGTAAGGTAGATAGATTTAGATAACTTTTAATATTATTTGTCAAACTTAGGATATAACAAGTACTTCGCAAACTCGCGTGAATATATTAATGTTGTGTTTCTGCTGTCGTTCATTTACTTTATAACTGGTATTTAACTTTCCGTTTATAATACAACATTCATAACTGTCAATTTTCACTTGTTCTATTTCACTTTTTTTTTACTGGGGATAAGCGGCGAAAACACTATGTAAAACACATTTACATTTACAACCGGACAGTTGCAGTTGAAATTATTATAATTTCTGCAACTCATTCGATTATCTTGCACAGCTTCATCTCTCCTCGACGAATTAAAGAATAAATTATTTCAGCGAGATTTATAAGGTCCTCCTGACGCTGAAGATTTGTACGTACTTTGCTAGAACTCATAACTTTACACAAAATCACTAAAACACAATTAAACACTATACGACCTATAATAAAACAATGATGAATGCAGATAAGCTGGAAAATAAATGAGAAATATTAAAACATAACTTCCAGTTTCAAAATTTGTAGTTTGCCTCACAAGCAAAGCCAAGCAACAAGCATGAAGGAAACACAACGGACAGTTGGTTTTGACTGTTGCGCCAATCACGTGACAATATAATTACGAGTTACAGTAAATACATTATCTTTACGCCAATAATTACATTAAAGTGTGTACAAAATAAACTTCAAACGGCTTTAAGTAGCCATACATTTAAACATTACACTTGCATTATTTTGTAGAACTACTTTTCACATTTCATTGCCAACATAACTGGGTGTGTTCATCCCCAGCCTGTGTGGTGACACACATGGTTATACATACGCAGTTGCGGGCAGCGGTCTTTTTCAAAGGTTGATTTCTAGAGTGCTCACTTTAACGTGAACTGCCTTTACACATTTTCCACGCAAGCATGGTGTTGCCAAGGTAAACGCTGATATGCAACTTGAACTGCGGGAAGCCTCAGCTATCCGCGGTGATACTCGGTAGAGTTTGTTTTCTCCCCCTTTCATGACTGATAAGGAAGATAGTTGCCTAGCAACCAGCGATACGTCCTTGCAGCCTCCCTTAGTGTGCTGACTGTTTTGGAAGGTGAGGGGGAAATTGTTTAACTTCTCCCGCCGCTGTGTCTTCCCTAGCTCCTTCTCACCTGTCGCGAACACACTAGTAGCTCAATCTCTACATCTGCTCACAGATGATTGAGTGCACACAGAAAATTTAAAATTAGCCATCATATTATCTTATTAAGAGTGTTTCAAACTTACGGACTACTTTAATTCAGATTCTGAACACAATCCATTATTTTGTGGTGTTCTATTCTTTGTTTAAACAAGTTTGACACATGCCGCTTATACTAGTTATCATAAACGATTTAAGTCTCATCTCACTGCAATCCTATCGTATACTATAACACTCATGAGATTTAAACCCCGCGCCATTTCGTGCATGGAAGTACCAGTCTGCCACCATCCTAGAGGGCGGCCGGACACATGGATACGAGGGGTTGCGAAAGACAGCAGCACATCACCCCCCGGTGCTGAGAGCCTACAAGCCATCAGCAGCCTCTGGCTATGGACGAGCGCCACCAAGGATACGTGAAGGCCGAGAATGACCAGAGGGTGCTACCCCTACTCCGGCCTCGCACCTGAGGGATGTCACATGCCCTCCCCCGCGGCCATCGCGACGCGCTGCCTCGCTATATAAGGTGGTGCGTTGCGACCCCTCGCCAGTTGTTTCCCGCAGTCTTCTCCGAGCACCTGGATGCTGGAGTTTAGACTACTAGAAAGCTTTTCAACAGCCCTTCTATAGGCTGTTGCCAACGACGTAACAGTCTTCAGCAGCCACTAGAGGTTACCAACATTGACGTCGCCGTTAAAAGTTCTGCAGCTCCACTACCGGACGCTCCAGTGACACCAACAGCTACCAGAAGCTTTCCATAAATAATACATTACACACGTAATATATGCTTTGTATACTTCACTTTGTACACTTCATACATAGTTAGGCTTGTGATTAAGCAATCTTCCTCAGTTTTCACTTAACTTTCCTCCATTAGCCTAGAGCCAGGTCATCTAGAACTGGATAACGTACGATATACTTCCAACCAACGGTCTGCCTGGCAGGAGAGCATGTGTCACCGAGTTTAGTCATCTTTAATATTAACACGGCTTTGTTTCTCTTACTCTCTCATCTCATTTATAGGGTAATCTGTACCAATTACGGAGAGAACCTCGAACTAAGCACTGCCGACCGGCACCGGGAATTTATCCTAATTTGAACTTAGCTGCCTGCAACTGGAGACTCCCCCTCAGGTGGCTCCAAGTTGATATCACACCCATCAGACGAATCACAATCAGGAAGAGACAGTACGTCTGAGTTATATTCCTACCGGAGCAGCTGGGTGCTGGCGGGGGTGTTTGCTTAGGTGTTACTGCCTGGCCTCGGTTGGGGAACTCGCACCCAGTGATAGTCTTAGCAACCCACACGGCTCCAACGCTTCTGATCAGCCCGCAACAGTGGGGAATCTTCTGAAGCACCGGAGCTTGTGTTGGCAAGATTGCCGTCAGGTAATACTAATCCAGGGATACCTGCATCCATGGTGCTTACTTCTGAGTTCTCTGTAATTACGCCACTCTATGCCCCATTTAAGGTGAGGTACAGTGCCATAAGAGGAGCAAAGAATTTTGTGCTTTGCTGCCAGACAGCTGGCTGGTCTTACCCCACTTTCAGATAGCCAACGAGCCGAACGAGATTGTGCCGCTGTAATTCGTTCAGCAGCATCACCTACGATGACTGCTGTAAACCCAACTCTTTTCCCATCAGCCCCTTTACGCACACACCCAGCCTGTCATCCTGTGGTAAAAGGGCTTCTGAGCAAAACTGAAGACCGTCTTGGGGTACCAAACCATAACTTCTGGAGCAGGGCATCAGAACTGGACATCAATTGCTCGCATTGAATTGTGTTGCTGGAAGTTTCCCTCGGGTGATACAATATGTCCCAGATAATCGATTGAGGACATGCCGAAGAAGCTTTTGACAGCTTGCAAGTAATTCCGCGTGATTAGAGTCTTTCAAATACTCCTGGCAAATGGCCTAGATCACACAGCAAGTAAGGAGACACGAGCGGACACTTCCATGTTGTAACAATCTTATTTTGAAGTCTATTTCAGGGGTGGCGGTTGGGTGGTAGGTGCCTGAATTAATACCAACTGCAAACACGCATTATGAAAAATAATCACCTAGTATAGCAAAACAAAAATAGTTTTTAAATGATTATTTTGTAACAAACACGCTTCATTGAAGTAGTTAATAATTACGCTGTGTTCAATGTTTAATAAAATAACATTTACGGAAAAGAAAATTTTATTGGTTTTTTCTTTTTTTTTGCTATTGCCGGGTAGCATTTTACACTTACAGTATGTTTACAGCCTGCATTATTCTTGAGAGGTTCTAGAACTAAGTTTTAAAATTGCTTTATTAGAACCTACTTGATTAACACCATTTAGTTGCAGAATACTGTTTTCAGCAATAATTAAATATATACCTGTGCTGTTTGTGTTAGCTGTGTTTGAAATATTTACGTTACCTCCAAATGTGACCAACAGAATAGAATAATCTTGCACAAGCAGTGCAAAAAGCTATTAAACATGTCTAATCGTTTTGGTAAGTTATTAACTCCGCACCTGAAATATATTTTCCATAAAATCATTAATTCTAATGGTAAAAATGCCTATGTTGGTATTTCCACAGGCAGAAACTTCAATTAACACGATTGCAAGTCCTATCTAGTGTCTCCCCCCTGGCCTAGATGTTCCCCCAACTATTAGACTATATTATTTCATCATCGAGACAGGCAAAACAGAACTCGCCAATGTAAGCTGTTGATACGTCGATAGACATTAACCGTTGGAATGTTGCGGGGGCATCTTTCAAGCCGAATGGCAAGACTCTAGGGCTTCGCCCTTGGGTGTCGTAAAGGCCGTATATTTTCGACACTCCGGATGGACCTCAATCTGCCAGTATCCAGACTCCATGTCAAGAGTACAGAATATTTTGACTTTCCCAATATCTCGGAGTGTATGAGACAAGTCTATAGCTGGGGGAGCGATCAGATGGGTGACGTCATTTAGCGATCTGTTATTTATGCAAAATCACAATTTCCCGTCTTTCTTATGTATAAGGACCATGTGTGAACTACATGGGGAATTCAATGACTCCACGATCCCCTGGTCCTTCACGTCATTGACCTGTTCCTTGAGGTCACGGCGGCGGCCTGACACACCATATGGACGGTTGAAGACTGGTATGTCAGTTGTAGGTTTCATGTTGTATGGAACGTGTTTGTCATAGCAGTCCTTGTTCGAATGTGCGGGTGTGCTCATCTAGTACAGCTTTTAATTGGTAAAACTATGGTTCTTAGAGTTCATGGTTAATGCTCATTGGGACGATGGGCATTGGCGGGATGTTGTCTGAGTTTCATCCCGTTTACAGTAATAAGGTCTGTTTCTCCCAGATAGGCTCTTTGTTGTCCGTGATCTAGAATGCATTGATAGCGGATGAGCCACGGACACATTAGTATTACTGATTCGGACATGGTTGGTGATACAATAAATTCTGTCAATGTAGCAATACCTTGAATTTTTTAGGTACAGGATAATTTGGCCAGTTACATCCAGGGTGGAGTCAGGTTGCGCCATTCTTACTATTTTGGTTTACGGTCTGAGTTCAGCAAGCTGGTTTGGTGTTAAATTCCTTATGATAAAATTTCTGGTGGTCGCTGAGTCAAGTAATGAGAGTACCCCGTCATTTACCACCACCTCTATGTGTGGGGCTACGGGAATCAGTACTTCCTCACTTAATTACTGGAGGATGAGCCCCTGTGGGCGTGGTGGCCCAATTAGTACCCGGCGTCGATATTTCCCGGCTTGGTTATGGGAGTTGTTGGTTTTCCAGCTGGTCGTATTCGAATATTTGACTGTATTTTGTAAACTCTGTTTGGTGGAACGGCAGCCCCCTCTGGTTTCCGAGGGCAGTCCTTGTTCCAGTAGTTCTCCAGACAGAACCAGCATGCTCACACCATGCTCGTACCTCAGGGACCTTGGCTGATACTGGTTTGTCGAGACTCACCTGTGCTACAAAGTATTGCTCAGCTTGTCGGGCTCAATCAACTAATTCGTTCGAGGTGGTGTGTAACTGTCATGAGTACGTTCCCGAGGTTTGGTAATACACCCAACCGATGGAACGAATGGCGGTGGCTTTGAGTCGGGAACACACGTCAAAATATTTGTTCCTTTCTTTGTATGAAGATTTCCGCTTCTTCGTCAAGTACCTGGGTCTGGCTATAAAACTACATCATTAGTCTAGCCAACACCCCCTCACCAGTGAATTCCACCACTATCCGGTTACTGAACTGCCAGTCCGTTAAGAATTCTCCGTATCTTTCCCACCATGCGAGGCCCTGTCGACCAATTCTTTCAATGACAGGTCCGTTTCTTTGAATTACTTTTTGCATTCCTGCATGAATGCTACTGGGTCTTCGTGCGGGCGACTTGCAAAGTCGGTAATTTGAATGTAGTCATCTCTACCAGTTGCTGGATGGCCAGGTGCCATTCCGGGTTGTATGTATATTCGGGATGGCTTGGATCTGCAGGAATGAGATACTCTTTCTTCGGCACCTCTCGCACTGGTATGCCATCCCGGGCATAGAGACGCGTTTGTCGGGCCACCCTATACACAGGTGGTGATAGGGTTCATTGCATGTCGTTCATCTGATACGGTTTATGCCTCGGCCGAGACACGTAATTTCATTGCAGAAACTCGTGGATTGTTGACGGCAGCAGTACAGCGGTACTATAATCCATCTGTGTCCCGGGCCTCTTCAGGCCTGCCTATGCAGGCACAATGAAAGAGTTTAGTGCAGTGGGTGCATTCTATTCTTAGTGTGCCATGGCCTGGACAGTCGGCATGGCTACACTGTGCGTCGGACAAGTAGTGCTTGTGGATTAGGTTGGTTTTCGCAGGTGGCGGCATTGGCCTCAGTCTGATATGGCGCGGGTAAAGGCGCCACTGGGAGTTTTGGGGCCTCCCCTAAGTCCGCTTGACTGATCGTTTCAACCCTTCGTTCTCTGGGGATGGTTGGTCTAGTTTGTGCAGTTTACTGCACACAGCTATTCGTCTGACGCCCAACACTGGGCGCCAGAAAACCTCTTGACGCGTATCCCGGTTAGGCTAAATGGGATGATGGTCAAGGATTTTGTCTGCTAGAACACAAGTGGGGTGGTTTAGACGGCAAGAGGCACGGGGTGTTGGTTAGTACTTACTTCTGCTTCTTGGGTGCACTGGTCATGGTGGGTTTTACCCAGATGTAGTGAGATTGGCCCACGCTGAAACGGCGATTCCATAGGTGGGCTTCGTTCGTCTAGAAGTGGATGTTGTCCCAGCCAAACCTTACTTTGGTACCGGTCAACAGCCCTTTTACCACAGGATGGCATGAAAGGTGAATGTGTAGACACGCAGATATGAATAATACAATGACCGGAACAGTCGACACTGACTCCTGCCTGCCTTTCTGGTGTAGGTTGAGGAAGTGTACTCCAACTGTCTGGCAGCAAGGAACGCTGTGTATCGTTCCCTATGATTTCGGCAGTCCCTAAGGTCATAAGGCATAGAGTCTGCTCACAGTATACTAGGTGCACCCTGACACGAACAAACTAAACACAATTTACAGTGTCAGTCTGGTTTTGGCTTGCTGGCCAGGCTCTGTAAAGTCTCCACTGATCCCTACGCTATGCAGGCTGAACAGTGATAGGGAGCTGTTTGGGTCCCAAATGCCTCCACTAGATGTGCGTCCACACAGGAATGGGCAGCAGGTCTCAAGCTCCAAGATATCACAACACTAGCAATGCTGTGGGTTACGGCAATAACTCGAGATTGTCGCTTCTCCCTGGGTGAAGGTGTTCCTAGTGGTTGTGGCTCCTCTGTTCCTCTCCACCGGCACAGTGCTGTGGCAGTTGGAAAGCAACAGATGGCCATCTAATGGGTGTGTAAGAAAATATGACTGACCTCTGAAGGGCGCCCCTAATTGAAGTTAATTCAGTTATATAAATTACCCAGTTCTTGTCAATAGTGTACATAGCAACCTGTATCTCGCAGGCAAACAGATACTCTAATAAATAAAAGCAGAAAGGTAGGAAACAAAAGTATGTTTATTGAAGTCTCAATAAAAATGTGATGCATGCTACCTACCAGGCAATTGAGTGTTGAAGGTTACTATGCTGGCCAGGAGTAGGCAACCTGGTTCTAATGGAAAAACAGGAAAGAATTATCTAAACAAGAAAAGATATAATACTTCTAAACTGTTCTAATGAAGATGTCTTGAGGAGATAAAGTGAATTTAAAATGTGTTTGTGAGTGGTCACTGGATGTCGGGTTGACTGACCCTCAACGGTGAAGTAGCCGCAGGGGACATACTCAAAGCTTCAAAGTTCTCTGGAGGTCCCAGCACTTCTCTGGAGGTCCCAGCACTAAGCAATGCTGTGGGATGTCGCGAGAGATGGAACAAGAATAACTGTCCGAGCCTGGCAACTTCTGGACTTATATAGTGGAAGCTTGTAGGCTGCCGGTGTGGGCTGCGGGGAGGGCGTGACGTCCTGCCCTCGTTGGAGTGGGGAAAACTCTGGTCAGCATTTCTGCTTCGTGCCTCATTGGCAGCGCTCAGCCTTGCCCGAGATCTGGGCATCTTGAAGGCTCCCAGTATGGGTAAAAAAAAAAGGGGGGGGGGGGGGAGGTGAAAAGAATTCGCTCTTAAGTTCCTGTTGCCTGTAGGGTAGGAAACGTGTCACATCTGAAGCAATGGAAGTAGGTACTCTGGCTATGAGTTGTAATCATCGTTGATTTGTTGTATAAGCAGCATGCAACAAAATCAAGGTGAAACATTTTTTTATGTATCATTTACAGTTAACTAATGCAGTAATACTTTATAATTAAAAAATTCCTGTTTAATTATTATTTATTAAACGTTATTCACAATTAAGTG